>SNQJ01S0216780.1:0-15449 GCA_010110895.2 Picea sitchensis | reverse complement strand
GATATTAATTAGAATGTGGAAAGGTATCACATCAACCTAGGGCTTACATTGTAACATCTCGCTTGGAGGCTATTCCAAAATCCACACCAATTTATGTTTTTTTTATTTAAGTCATGTCTTTGATAATTGTTTGTTTCATTCATGTAAGGTTCTAAATTAGGGATTACATTCTTCATCTTAATTTTAACAAGTATTCTGATGGCGCTGGTAAGCAAAGAGATATTCTCATATTATTAACAATGTTCATAACCAAAGGGATTATTTTAGTGTGTTGAAGGAATTAACATTTGATGCGGTTATGGAGTCTCATCCCCATGCTTTCATTGCACACTCCAGTTAAGTACTTGAAAGAACCCTAATAACAATGATAGTTGGTAGCACACATAAATGCTTAATCCTTGGGATTTCCACTCAAAGATTTAATTACCTTCATGTAGACACACCAAATCTTGTTCCCCATAAAATACATATTCATTGTTCTTTTTAAGGGACACCCTTGACTAAAATTTGTTTTTGTTGCATGGCGATATCATATTTGTCCATGATATGCTATGTGGAACATATTTACTTTGCCACATCAACCCTTTGACATAGATCTAACTTAATTAAGTCTCGTGGTTTCCTCTGATAATCAATTTACCTTTTTGTTGATCTAGGAGACCACCAAAATCTACCATCATCTTAGAAATGGTCCTACAACTTGCCAATTTTACAATAGTTTGTAGACCTTGAACATTTATCTCATTTTTGGGCAGTTACCATGCTTTTTTGGAAATTGACATGGCCTACAAGTCTTGGATTGTGAGGTCAGCTGAACAAATAGAGATCGGAGTTCATGTGAAAACGTTTCATCATTGGGAAGTTAACATATCAACTAGGCTCCTAAGAGGTCACACTCCTTTTACCACATCATCTCTCAAGGTTAGCATTTTGGATCTTATGGTTTTAGAATTTATGTTAAAAGGAAATTTTAGCCTCTTATAATGGCCTTTTTAACAAATTAGTAGACACATTTCTTCTCAAAGATGAGCTACCACCATTTTATCAAGTTTGTATTGCTTTATGTAAGGCCTCGGGCACGTACCTTTACACTATAGATTAGTCAGGTAGATAGGATGCTCCACACACACAAATATGCAATGTCTTCATATATCGGGTGAGTCGGGACAACCTAGGAGTGTGACGCACCAAGGATTAACTCAAACGATACGTGACACAGACGCTAAGTGTAGGGCGTAGACGTCGTATGATGGAAGAAACCGGTCGAATGGTTTGGCAAGAAGTTGTGGGCAAGACCAAGCGCATTACCGAAAGACAAGTCGGTTAAGGCAAGGGATGACGCACTTAGGTGAATTGGCTCGACACACCTAGGGGATGCACACACCCAAGACCCCAGTCGAAAGCTTGGGGAGTCAGCTAGATGGATATATGTGGACATGGGGGTCGACTAGATGGTAGATTGGGATGCTCGACGAGTTGCTCGAACATGCCCACACTTGAAGTCAACTCAACCTTGTGAAAGGGCGCGACACATGGAATGGTCACCTTGGCCCCAATATACAGGATGGTTCAATTATGGGAGTTAGTGTATATATAAGGGCGTGAGTTGGAGATAAGACACAACACAACACACTTGATCAAGCACAACACAAGACGTATGAGGCAAGTTTGGGTAGAGAGGCATGCTCCGCCCAAGGGGACAAGTCGCTCCATCTAGGATGACTTGTGTCTCCTCCAGGAGTTGGAGTAGATAGTGTTTGGGGCAAGTTATCATTGGGCCAACTTATCCTCGTTTGGTGATCTTAGAGTTGGATAATATGCGCAATAGTGAGAAGTCTTGTGATGAAGACATGAGATGAGCTTGGTTGGTTGCGACGGTGTGAAGAGGATGTGAGGCAACATGGAGGTAAGTCAGGTGACTTAGCAAAATTGAATCTTATGTATGAGCCAAGTGCTCAGTTCTTGTATCATGCATTGTATTGCACATGTTGTAACATCATGTATAATAAAAAGTTTTGTATTGGTGTTAGGCGCCATTGGTGCCGCCCAACCATACTTGTCTCTTTCTCATGTGTATGATGTTCTTGGTTCCATTTTTGGATAAGTATAGAACTGCTAACTATACATGATGTAAATAATGCAAGTGTAATGAAGTGCTTAGTTGGGTGGGTGACTTAGCTCCCAAGAATTAAGCACAGAGGCCTGACTCAAGTAGCGTAAGGCGTAGATATGGGTATACCTTGAGTGAAAGAGACATAGTCTGGACATAGTACCCTTAGTTTTGTTCAACTGCCCAGTTGGAAACATCACAATGTTGCACAACCCTGTAGTGTCGGGTGACTTGGGTGCGCCAATTCGTGTTGGTTCCCCGAGCAAACTGCAGGGGCGTGACCGTTGGTATCAGAGCACAATTTGAGTTACAAGGAAGTTAGCCGGGAATATTTTCACCATGACACCTTCATGTCGTGCATCACTAGGAACAACAGTTGGGTCAATCTAGGTTGTTGGGTGAGTGAGGTTGACCACAACCTTCAGATGAGGTGACTCTTTGCAAAGTTATGCAAACTAGTTAGTAGCAGTATGAATTAGCAGTTAGGCGGTGTGTGGATGGTGCCTTGATGCAGAAACAATCATGGCACAAAGTTGACAGGGTAGTGAAGATGGGTTCGGTCGGTTGCCTAAAGACAAGGGCGTAGACAAATTTTTGCATATCGTAGAGCTAATTTGGAGACTTGGCACAAACAATTTGGATGCACATTTCCGAGACATGTCTATGCTGAGCTTCACCATACACAATTGTTGGGTCATGTTGTTGAAAACCTTGGTTTGCAACGATATGTTGATGTGATAGGGTGTGTCATGGAGCTTGGCACCTTGGTGATGAAGATAACCAAGGTGCGGACAAAGAGTTCAGTTGAGGTTAGGTGACTTGGACACGCCATTGTTTGTGACTTAGTTGTATTTTGTATGGGGATGAACTTACTCTTGAGCAATAACACAGAGGTTTTTTTCACAATCAAACTTGGTGGTTTGGGGTGAGTTTCAGACCTGTGACAACATGATGAATTGAACCGTGGGGTTGTTGGAGATGACATGAATGAGCCCGATTGTTTCGATTTCTTTGCAAGATCTGAGTTGTTATGATGGGTTCTTTGGAGGGATATGGGGAGACTTGGTGGAAGACAAGTGCGACATAATTCCACTGTAGACTTGGGGGAGTTCCAAGTGCTACAATATTCATTGGAGTCATAGAACAATTTGGAGCACCATAGTGTGGGTGATGTAGATGAGAACATGGAGTGATTTTCTTATGAAAGTTCATAGGTGGACTTAGGTATATTTGGTTGTAGATATGGGGATGAGTCTGAGTGTTTCCTAGCTATTTTATGAGGTGTGTTGGAGGGATTGCTGTGAAAAAGAAGACAATAAGACTTGTGCCTTGTCTGAGAGGATGGATGAGGTGCCTTGGGGCATGGGCGCTATAGTCAGTTTTATTGAGTCATCATGTGTTGACTTGATCATCACAACAAAAATCCAAAGGATGAAATGACTTAGGCATAAGAAAGTTGGTTCATTCCAAGAGACGAATGCCAACTATGATGACTCGTTTTCCTTGGAGCACTTTGGATAGTACGTTGAGACACCTATGAAGCAGTTGTTGACTTATATAGATTAGAGGATCACACAGATAGGTTAGACTGCAACATGAATGAAGTAGTAGTGTGGTGATGACTGTTGGATGTGTGAGACTTTTGCACTTAAAGTATTTCATAGACATGTGATGGAGAGGATGGGAGATTGACCGATGAAGCTGATTTCACACTTGACTTAGGCATACTTGTCAGCAAACCATGGTGCCATGGAGGGAACGATTGTGGCAATGATAAGGTGGTCCAGGGATCCTACAATTTGTGGGATGAGTGCGACAATGGATCTGGTTGGTCTCACATGTGGTAGATGTTTGGTGATTTCCTTGAATTTTCAGAGAAATTTGATGTGGGATGAGTTGGGTGCAATGATGGGAGGAAGTGACAATAGTTTTCATAGAAACGTAGATGGTGAAGTGAAAAAATTGGAAAATTATGCAGACAACCTAGATTACAGTATGAAAAGAGCACTTAGGAATGCACACACCCATTGTCTTGGACAACATGGTTGAGAAGGTTCAATCATCTCAAGGCATGGGGAGAAAGGAGGAGTAGCATGATTGAGTGAAGTAATGGTGCGATGCTGGTTTGGATGTATGTTTCTTGGGACATTTCATGTTCAAGAATGCAGATGGAGAATGTAGGAGGATTCAACCAACAAAGCTAGACTTGTGGATTCGATCACAGATTGAGTCGCAAGGGCATAGTTGGTTGGAGGTGTGATGCATGATGACTTCCTTGATTCTTCACATAATTGGATATGGAACGGACTATGTGCAAAGCAAGTAGATTGGATAAATGTGCCATGAGGTGGAAAATGGATTCAATTTGCCACATATGACTTCACCTTGGAGTGACTTCGAGTGTAGTAGGGTGAGGTACAACCTTATCTTGAATCGAGATTATTGACTGGATGAACCAAAGCATATAGTAGGTTTGGATACACAACACTTGGATATTGTAAAATATCTTCTTAACGAAGGTTGGATGATGGTAGCAGTAGTAGGGCAAGGGGAGACACTTGCCTTGTTCTTTGGAGTTGGATGAAGTGATGGTGATGCAGACATAAAAGACTAAGTTTCGTCATGGGGATGTACATCTCAGGACTTGTACACGATGGTTGGATTAGCTACTCAACCAGTGGAGGAATTGGGACACGTAATGTACAAAGACATGGAAGAAATGGTTAAATTATGGGTGCAACAAGAGGTCGCTAATGTTCAACACTTAGACATTTTCATGGTCTGATTGAGGTTTCAACAGTGGAGGCAACAACAACGGAGCAGAGTGTGATCATCAAAGTAGGGTAGTGGCAGCTTGGGCAGTGCAAAAAAAGTTGGGAAGGAGATGTCCTTCCAATGTAGTAGGAAGATTTGGTCAAACACAAATTCGGGCAGAGGGCAGCGTGGATGGTTGCATAATGTTGCAGATGGTCACAAGTGTTGTGAAAATTTGTGGTTTCCACTTCGTAGGGAAACTTGGGGTTTCCATTTTGATTGAAATTTGGGGTTTCCAATCAACATGAAACTTGGGGTTTCCAGTACCGAAGTTGCGATGGTGGCACAAGTTTAGGTAGAGACTTGGAGATCACATATTTTTGTGGATGTTGTCGGGGGGCAACAACAACTTGGAGTGGGGGAGGATGTAAGCCCTCAGGCACACACCTTCACATTGTAGATCATCTGAGCAGGAAGGACACTCAACACACACAAAGATGTGATGTCTTCATATATCGGGTGAGTCATGACACCTTGAGCATGTGATGCAACACAGATCGACTCAAACGATACATGACATAGACACTAAGTGCAAGGTGTAGACACATTGTGATGGAAGCAACTGGTCAAGTGGTTTGGAAATAAGTTGTGGGAAAGACTAGGTGCATCACCAAAAGACAAGTCGGCTAAGGCAAGGGAGGGTGTGCTTAGGTGAGTCGAATCGACACACCTAAGGGACATTCACACCCAAGAGATGGGTCAGTTGGACGAGTAGTGGGTGTCGATCAAAAGCATGGGGATTTGGCTGGATGGACAAATTTGGATGCGGGGGTCACTCGAACAATAGAGTGGGACCTCGGTGAGTCGGCTAGACAAGTCACCCGAACTTTCCCACACTTGAGGTCGGCTTGACCTTGTGAAAGGGCACGACACATGGAACTGTCACGTTGGCCCCAATAGACACTATGGTTCATTTGTGGGAGATGATGCATATATAAGGGAGTGAGTTGGAGTTAATACACAACACTACATAGTTGGGAAAGAAAAACACAAGATGTCTGAGGTGAGTTTGGGAAAAGAGGTGCGCTCCTCCCAAGGGGCCAAGTTGCTCCATATAAGACAACTTGTGCCACCTTGAGGAGCTGGAGTAGATATTGTTTGGGGCGATTTTTCTTTGGTTTGAATTATGTTGGCTTGGTGATATTGGAGTTAGACAATGAACACAACGGTGAGAAGTCTTGCAGTGAAGACGTGAGATGAGCATGGTTGCGACGATGTGAAGAGGATGTGAGGTAACATGCAAGCAAGTCAGGGGACTTGGAAAAACTGAGTCTTGTGCATGACCCAAGTGCTCATTTCTTGTATCATGCATTGTATTGCACATGTTGTAACATATTGTATAATATGAAGTTTTGTATCGGTGTTACGGACCATTGATGCTAGCCAACCATACTTGTCTCTTTCTCATGTGTATGATGTTCTTGGTTTCATTTTTGGCTAAGCATAGAAATGTTAACTATATATGATGTAAACAATGCAAGTGTAATGAAGTGCTTGGTTGAGTGGGAACCTTGGCTACCAAGAGTTGAGCACGAAGGCTTAAATCAAGTAGGTCAAGGCATAGATATGGGTAGATCTTGAGTGAAAGAGGCATAGTTCGGATAGAGTACCCTTGGTTTGGTTTAGCCGTCGATTTGGAAAATCTGCGGTGTCGTACAACCTTCAAGTGTTGGGCGACTTGGGTGCACCAAGTCGTGTTGGATCCCCAAGTAGACTGTGTGGGCATGAAACTTTGCATATTGCAATGTTTTCACTATTTCATTCATTGACAAAGTTGGGTTTCTCAGAATTACTATGCTCTTTGCAATATCTATGTGTTATTTCATCTATTTTTTCTATGTTCATTTCATTCTAAACATAATCTATATCTCTGGTATCAAAGAAATCTGCTCTTTGTTGTTTTATTGTACATGACCCCAACAAGGTCAAGGTACAAGGAGTTAGGCCTCAAATTAACTAAACCTATCTGAGTGTGTATTTTTTCACAGTTTGTTGTAATTTGTAGAACTTTCTAGAGATAAACTGTGTAAATAGTTTTGAAACGTCCAATGTTTCGAGTGGATACTCCACCCATCATCAGGGATAAGAGAAGCAAAGTGATTAGAAAAGAGTATGTTGAAGGGTAGATATAGAGGGTTAAATTCAGGACATAGGTGTTGGAAAAGGACCATTGTGAATAAAATTAAATTAAAAATTTGAAATTTAATTAAAATCGCTGGGAATGCTATATTGAAGCAATTATTGATGGACAGATGATATGAGAAGATTGATTAGTGAGAAAGGGAATGAGAAATTGGGGGGTATAAATTCAAGAGAATTTAAACTAAAAGGCATTAGAAGTAGACAAGATTAAACCATAGAGTGACATCGAGGATAATGACAATCAAATAATGAATATATACAAGTAAGGTATAGAAAAAAATATTAAAAAGAATAGAAGAAAATAATGAGTGAGTATAAGGAGAGGCATGCTTAGATAAAATCAAGTGTTAAATGAGAAATAACAAACTTAATGTATGAGAAAAGGATTGACACTTGAGGATAGAATAAAGATATATAATATTAAAATAAATCCAAAAATGCTTAATGATCTAGGTATTGAATGAGGGGTTTCCAAGACTAGTTGAGCTTGTATCCATCTTCTTGATTGAAGTTATTGGGGTGTTTTTCAATTTCAAACGATTCTCAAATGATACTAGAGGAGTAATAAGGTGTTGAGGCTAGAATTTTGGTTTGGTCAAAGCAAATAAGGTGATTAGATTTGAAGGAGTGTTCAACAATAGCAAACTTGTTGATCCGGTTGTGGTTTGTGTCCTCACTATCATCATCCTCGCTATCATTCTATGGTTTAATCTCATCTACTTATATTGCCTTTTAGTTTACATTGTTATTAATTTGCACCTCCTAATTTCTTGTTCCCTTTCTCACTAATATTTTTTCTCATATCCTCTCTCCATCAATAATTGCTTCAATATAACATTCCCAATGGTTTTAATTAAATTTTAAATTTTAATTTTTAATCCTTAATTTTATTCACAATGGTCCTTTTCCAACAACTATTTCTTGAATTTATTCCTCTATACCTACCCTTTAACATACTCTTTTCTAATCGCTTAGCTTCTCTTGTCCCTGATGATGGGTGGAGTGTCCACTTGAAATGTTGGACATTTCAAAACTATTTACACAATTTATCTCCAAAAATTTCCACAAATTATGACTAATCCTAGTGAAGACTTTCCTCGTCGATCCAAGCAACCTCCCATGACAAAAGAAAATAAAGATAAGGAGATCCTGTCAAGATCTCGCTTGAGAAATCACTTAGGTTACAGAGGAACAATATGATGGATAATTTCGCCAAGATCCTTTTGTGACTCCCAACATCAATGGAGGTACCTTCGACAAGCAGTCACTTTGGATTTATAACATCCTTGAAGGTACAAAATTTTCCATTCCTTTGTTTGAGGGAAATATAGATGTATATGCTTTGGAGAAATGGTTAAGTCTAGTAGAGAGTTAAATTTTCCAACAGTTAGAAGGTCACCTTCACGCTCCTTAAGTTCTTTCCCCATGTCAGAGATTGGTAGGACTTGTTACCCCCCACATGCCTAGGGGTAGCTAGAGGAGATCATGTCTCTTGGCCTGCAATGGAGACAATGATTCCGACCATGATGATGATCAACATGTCGACATATGGAAGCCTAGCAGGCCCGCTCATTATCCTTTACAACTACATTTCAACCAAGGCTCATCACATCCAAGCAGCCCAGTGTATGGGAGATGGTAAACCAACGTCACCATAAGGTATGTTATTCCTTCTTTCATGTGAATTTTTGGGCTTAATTTGTTGGGCATGGGGATGAGGATCTTTGGTTGAAGTTGTATAACAAATCACTAGCTCGGGAAATTGTGTCAGTTGCCTTGTTTCATCTTGGTGGTTAGATTTTGTGCCCTAGTCCCATGTTGTCATCGTCTAGGAAAAAAGGGTACCACTGGAAGGGCCTCATGAGGGTAATGTTCCATTACCCACCATACTTAACACTTTCCATCCCAGAGCCCTCTCATAGTGCAATAATATTTGGTAAGGGTCATGGTCCACTCTCTCATGAGAAGAAGGGGTTGATGGCCCAGAGGTTGATGTAGTTTCTCTATACATGTATTGCTAAATTATAAAGGCCACCATAAAAGCCTCATGCCAGCTTGAGTTCTACCCCCTCTAATGGTAATATCCTTTGTGCGGATGCGACTGAATGCACCAAATTATAAATGAAAAAAGCCTAATAAAAAAAGAAGGAATGAAGATTGAAACCTTATAAAGGGGACTTGCAAATGATAATTGGGTATCAAAAGGAAAATTAAGTGGTTCATAATGAAAAAAGTACTAAGGAAAGGATATCTCAAGCAAGTAATCACTCCCTCTACAAAGGCGCTCATAGAAACGAATTTAATGACACCATAAGCCATCGAGTAATCCTTGATCCACATCGCTATCATACTTACTTTTCAAGGGTTTCTTTATTTCTACTTCCTTTCGTACATATCCCTCTACCTAGGTATTTTATTTCCTATCTATGTGGGCACACCTAATAGGGTTGGATGAAGGCCCTCCCATACTTAAACTTGCCAACTCACATTAGGTCTTGCACTAGTGCGATGCTTGAAGGGGATACCGAGGTGAAGTTTTTACATGGATTATATCTTAAGTAATAATTTACTTTACATGTTTTAAGGACTAATATTGCTTGTGAACATTGGCTAACTCTGTCTTATACTCTGTTGTGTTTTGGAGTGTCCTAACATGGTTCTTTGAGGGACGTCCTGAGCTTGTACCCAGGAGGATGTGCCTTTATTGCAGGACTTTGACATGTCTGATGCAGAGCACTAAGTCATCAAGTGATTGACCACCCTTAGACATATTCTCTCACATTCTCAAAACCTTGGACGATGGAAATATGGGCTTGGTTTGAGCAAATTCATTCACGATGGCACACAAATGGGTTGGAATACCATAGGTTGGGCAGAGTACCCCAGAGCTTATTCTTCACAAGGATCATGTATGTTGCAACAATAGATAGCCAGATACCTTGTAGAGACAAGATGCATCTCCCTCTAGCCTGGATGCAACACCTCCAGCTTGGACGCAACACCTCCAGCTTGGACGCAACACCTGGATCCTAGACATTGGCCCTATTTTGATGATGATGTCATCTTTTAGGGTTTGATGGAGCTAGGGTTTGGTAGATACCTAGAGTACTAGTGATGGTTGGCATGAATTTGGGTGAGGAGAGACATCACTTTCTCCCACTTCTCTCTTGATTGGCGACACATGGCATTTGGAGGCCTCTTCCTTCCCTACGAGGGCTTGACGTCTCACACGTGTGGCTCATTTATGATGTATTTTGGCATTTAGCATTTTGTAAAGTGTTAAATGAGGGGTCGGCCCCACCTGAATCAATGTTATTTTATGTTTGTGGACAAATTGCATTAGGCTGTCACTAGCCTTTTTCATTTTCATCATGATTCCTCACCATTTGTGGGATAATACTTCTATCATTTTTGTTATTTCAACCTTCTTGGTCTCTCTCTCTCATGTGTTATGCTTGGAAATGGTCTCTTATGGATGCTTTTGATGATTTTGGATGGATATTTCTGCAAGTAGGCTTTATTCTCTTGGTTTCATGGATAAAGTAAGTAATTTTCTACAATTCTATGGTATTTTGTTGATGTAAATGATGAATTTGCTATTTTGTTGCTAGAAATATTATTTTGTTGAAACCTTGAAGGGAACATAAGTGCTTCTTCCCTTGACAACTTTTTATTTGTCTAAATTGATGAAACATCCTTTCCAAGGTTAGAATCCTAAACCCCTAAATTGCTAGCACTTAGGATTTTAGCCCCAAACAATTGATCTTTGATTTAGTTGAAGCTACAAGAAAGGAAAACGACATTTAGGGACCAAATATGCTTGCACCCTAGATACCCTTTCTTCAAAGTCTAAAGCCTAAGGCCCAAACGTGCTTGGACCTTAGGGTTTGACTTTATCTCTTTGGTTTCAAATAAATTAATCTTCAAGCTTGGATGCATTTGAGACCCCATAGGCCCTAGAATGGTAATGACACTAATCTAGAAGCAATCTTGTGGTGAAAGTAGTTGATAAAATCATTTTTCTAAATGTCTCAAGTGTTCTACTCACTCTACTAACCCTAACTCTAGAAAACTCACAATAATTATTGTTGTTGTTAAAAAAGTTTGCTACTATAGCCACAAAAAACTACTTTTATTTGCTACACGCACCTACTTACAAGTGACTTAATTTATTTATAAATCACCTCTAACAATTGGATAATATTATATTGGTTGAATGCTTACTTTTTATGGTCAATTGTGGTGTTTCTGAGCAATAATTCTTGTTGATGTTGCAAATTATTTATCATTGTTATAAAATTGTTTATTGTCGTAATTTGCAACAACCATAGCAATCTAACTTGTCTAGTGTCAAGAGAGGTCATTGTTGCATACTTAAGCTTGGTAATTGTTATATATACTGCAAATTGTTCTTGTTCTGGGCAGGTACAACAATGTCCTCTACAACCTCTCTTTCCTTCCTAGACCTAGACCGAATAACAAGTGATCAAGACAGGGGGTGGTAGGCTTGGCTACGAAACTTTCTATTTGATCCCTTAAGGTTAGTAGGGAAGCCTCCCTTGTGGTGTACCTCCTCCATTACTAAAACAAGGGAAGATCCTACTTAAGTGACAGTGGTAGTTTCTTCCATAGTTAATAGTTGGGTCACAACATCCATTACTAATATCAAGATATTTTTAAGGCATTGGGCCATAACATCCACCATCTTATCCACTACTAAAAATAAACGACCCTCTAATGGTCATGGCCCCTGTGCGGATGTGACTAAATGCACCAAATTATAAATGACAATAGCCTAGTAAAAAAAAAGCAATGAAGCTTGAAACCTTATAAAGGCAACTTCAAATGGTAACTAGGTATCAAAAGGCAAATCAAGGGGTTCAAAATGCAAAAAGTACCAAGGAAAGGATACCTCAAGCAAGCAATCACTCAACAGGTCCGGTCATTGTTTATTTATCAGTCATTGCTTCCTTACTGGTAAGTTGTTCAAAATTTTCTTTATGTGATCTCTTCTCATTGTTCAACTTATCGATTTGTGTAACCAAGCTTTGATTATGGTTCTTTAAACAACAATTCTCTTCATATTTCTCTGATAATTTCTTAATGAGATTTTGATTAGCTTGTTCTAACTTTTGATTTTGATCTTTTAGGCGAGAGATTTCTTGAATTCGTTCTAGTAAGGTCTTTTCATATTTTTGTCTCTTGTCTTTAATTTGTGCATGGAACTCATTACATTCTGCTTGGAAATAATATAATTTACTCCTAAGTTTCTCCAATACAACTTCATTTTATAAATTTCTATTGGTCTCTTTATAATATGCTAGTTCATCTTCCAATTTCTTGTAGTCATTTTGATCTTCTGTTAGAATAAATGTTTTTTGACAATTTGTGCAATTAAAAGTTTGATTTCTAAAGGATTCTTGACAATTAAACTCTATTGCACAAAATGGACATTTCGTCAAAATTGTAGGATTATTTGTAGTTGTCATAGTTCACTTCGTACTTCTTCGAAAGTAAGTAAATGCTTAAATGTATTGAATGCAAAAGATCCTTGAATAAAATTTAATAATAACTATTTAAACTTTATCACTTTTATTTTTAATATTCTTAAAATCCTTTTCTACATACTTCCTTTTTCCACTAATAATTACTTCACTAATTAAAAAATTTAAATATCTTAGGAGCCTTTAAATACTCCTTTTTATACTCTTGACCAGGGCTCAACAAACACGACATGTGTTTCATTTTCATAGATAATTCTTTATATATGTGTGTGGTATGGAATACCATGGGCTACTGGTTTTCCAAAACCATGAGCTAGTAAATCTTCAAATGTAAAATAAAATATTCACTTTTCTTTTTCTTTGATTTTTTATTTTTTTTAATTACCTTTTCTTACCTTTTAAATGGTAATTATCTTGAGAGTATAAGCTTTCACACTTTGAAGCCCTAGTGTATTTTTATGGATGAACACTATCAAATTGATTGATGAGTGAGAAAAAAGGTGGTACATGGTTTTCAAAAGGTGAAGTCAAATTGATTAATGAGTGAGAAAAAAGGTGGAAGGGAGTAGGAATTAATGTTAATAATATAGAGATGAAATGATAATTGTAAAATCTAATATTTAAAAAGTGTAGATTAATATTTAAAAATTAGTATAGAAATAAAAGTGTAAATATTAACCTACACTTTTTTAATATTACTCTACGCCATCACCATTATAGCCATATTAATTATCTTTATGATCATATTATGAGGTTTTACAATTATCATTTCATCTCTATATTATTAACATTAATTCCTCCCTGGATGGGGTGCTCTCTTGACATGACAACTCCTTTGAAGATTGCCTCCACCTGGCCACCTCCTCAGCCACCTGGCGTACGACCTCAGACACGTCCCTACCCCAATCACCTCTGGCCTTTATGTTACCTGCCGCCACCCTCCTTCTTTCATTTGGGAATCGACGTTCACTCGCTCGGGGAGCTATGCAACTCATGCACCTTCATGAAGCTGTGCAGACGCTCCTTCCTGTTGCTTCAACTCACACCCTAGCTCCCACTTCGTCTGGACATGATGGGGTCTTTGAAACCTCATTTCCCTGTTAGCATTACTAAGCACCATTTTTCCAGAGCTCTCCCATCCCTATGTCCAGCCTTCGAGCTCTGGTGCGACCTCCTGTGGACTCTATCTAGGCTTTCGGGTTCGCTCCTCACCATGCCACGACCCCATGGCAAGCCAAAGAACATAGCAACTTGGTACTGGCTCGTGGAAGAAAACCACCTACCTCAGAGGCTCAGGATGAACCGACCGCTCCTCTTGCAGTGCTCCCAAAAGCTTTCCCAGCAAACCCTCCCCCGGAGGCTCTCCCGACAAACCTGACCCTTGAAGATATTCCATCTTTCCCTCCCCTTGGCGTAGCCCAACCCCTCGACGAAGCTCCTCCTGTGGCACCCCTCCTCGTGCCTGGCCCGAACCAGTTACCCTGCGACTGGACAAATTGTGAACAACCACCTTGCGACCTCTCCCCTCTCTCGAACCCCTACGGCTGTACGGTCGAGTGGTTTGATCTATATGGGAACTCGCTTGGCTTTGCACCTCCACCTCTGTCACCCCCTCCACTTCCCTATTACCCTCCACCCCCCTCTCACCACCCCTCATCCTAAATCCCCTCTGAGATCCTCCTCCTCCTCCTCGCTCCACACCCACCCCAACTTCTCATGTGATAAGTGCACGGACAAAACAAAACTCTTGGAGACTATCAATTTGATGAAAAAAGAATCGAAGGTTATTAAACTGATGAAAAAAGACTTGGAGGAGATTAAAGCGGCAACGCTCGACGCACAACAGAGGGAAACCAACCACTGGAGAAGAGTGGACGCCCTAATGATGTTCATGCAGGATCTTCAACAAGCCATGGCAGAACGTGGAAAAGGCAAAGCACCGACGAAGCAGGTTTTCACAGGAATGCGTCTTGGTCTAGGTTTTTAGAGTCGTTACTGTGATTTCTTAGTTTTTTCTGCAATTCTATGCACCTCGGCCCTACGTGGCCTCACAGTTTAGTTAATTTTCAGTGGCATGACCGAAGCCATGCTATTTTTTGGACAATTGGCCAAACTAGCTTTGGACATCTAGTGCAGTGGTTTCCCTTCTAGGCAATGCGACCACTTTGCTAGTAGCACCACAGACATCTGTAATTTTTTTTGAAAGGAATCAATATAATACTCTAATTTACAAAAAAAAAAAAAACCATTAATTCCTACTCCCTTCCACTTCTTTTCTCACTCATCAATCTTAACAGTCATTTTGATATTTTGGTAATTGCTTTTTTCACTAATTATTTATTTCAAAAGGCATGGTAATTAATTTCTTTTTTTTAATATCAATGTTCAATTTATTATGAGATTTTACAATTATCATTTCATCTCTATATTATCTATATTATTGACATTAATTCCTACTTCCTTCCACCTCTTTTCTCACTCATCAATCTTAACAATCATTTTGATATTTTGGTAATTGCTTTTTTCCACTAATTATTTATTTCAAAAGCCATGGTAATTAATTTCTTCTTTTTTAATATCAATGTTCAATTTGACTTTGTCATTTCTTTACCTAATGCTTACTTAATGACCACTTTCTTATATTTAAATACAATATCTTGACACTTACTTTTTACACATGATCTTTATGTTGTCCCTGATGATGGGTGGAGTGCCATCATTACACAGTGTTCATCCAGAAACATATTCTACACTATGATAATTAACTTAACTAATGCCCAATGTGGAATCTTTCCTTCAAACTCTTGGTGCACTTATACTTCTTCACGTGCACCTTAAAAAAACCTTTTCTTTTTTTGTTATATTTTTTTTCCTTCTCC
>SNQJ01S0216778.1:0-15449 GCA_010110895.2 Picea sitchensis | reverse complement strand
TGACAGGACAAGTCTGATGAAAGAGAAGAAAGATGGGCCCTCCAGGGCCATGCTCAGGTCAATCCTGCTCTCGGTACTCCATGTCTAGGACCTGTGGGCCTCGAGACATAATCTCCTAGTTATCCCTAGAAATTGGGGATAATAGGCCCAAACAATGCTCTTTGGAAAGTTGGTTCTAGAGAGATGGGTCATAGTCAACTGATGTCTACTGAGGTGGTTCCAGTTGTTATAAGTGGATAGCTTGCAACTTAAGTGTTCTTAAGTTGGCAAGTTGTTGATAAAGGTCAAAATGTACCCTTTCCAAAATAGTTTTACACTGTGTTATCCCCAACTTCTAGGGATAACTAAGGAGATGATGTATCTAGGCCCTCAGGTTGCAGACATGGAGTATCGAGAGATAGCTTGACCCGCAGTGGGCATGTAAGAGGATTCAAAATCCTCCCCGACAAAGGTGCCAAAATGTTATCGTACAAACTTTAGGTTGGGCAAAGCCCACGAGATGGCGATAACCGTGGGAGAGTCTACCCATTGTCACCTTAGATAAATCCTCCCCTCGCTTTAGTGAAGGCGAAATCCTACACAAGGGGGGAATCCCAGTTGACCCTAGTGGGAAATACGATGGAAAGTGAGGTTATGGAAGAAGATGCCCCTATAGGTCAAACTAGTAAGTGGAAAGTGGCTTGGGAACAAGTCTCAGAGATGGTTAATGGTTTCCAAGTGCTTGAGTACCTGTAGAAGATTGTTGTGCTTCCTCGAGACACAAGAAGAGACAAGTATACAAGCTCAAAGATTAAGTGGACAAGCAAGTTAAACCTGCTGTCCCAAACTACAGCAGTAAACACGAGTATATATCAGCAAGGAATAAAGCTAATTACTGTAGATTTAACCACTCAAAGCATCAAAGATTTATTGAGAAATGAAGCATAAAACAAGTAGATTAGTTCTCAATACTTTAGCACAAACTTCAGTGGTATTAGAGGGCTGTTATATGATGTTATCAACAAGTTATTATAGCAGCCAAGTGGCTATAGCAAACAATTTCTATAGCTGCAAAATCCAACCACAAAAATCAACAATCAATCCGTCAACAAAACAGACAATGAGCAGTAGAGCGATAACAGACGTTTACAAGTAAATTTCAGTGGTTGGTAAGTGTGCAACAAGTAAAAAAGAAAGTTTTCTGCAGTCCTAATGGTTGTAGCTTTAAGTTTATAACAGAAACAAATTTCTTGGCCTAAAGAGGATGCCCTTAGGGCATAAACAAGCTTATAACACTAAGAAAACATTCCAACTTGAACAAATTCAATATCTCGAAAAATCATGCATTCCAATGCAATTACTTTATTTCTCCAATGCAATAAATGATTAGTGCCTTGCCAAATGGGTTATGGAGTCTTCTTGTATTAGGTTAGGCCTAGTACTTCTCAAGGGGTGTAAGCCCTTAAACTCCCTTGAGCAACTAACCCTAACAAGGTAACATCTAGGAGGGTGTAAGCCCTTTTACTCCTCCTAGCAACCTTTGCAATAACTTTTTTCAACAAACAACAATGATAAAACTTGGTGGAGGATATATTCCCTTATATTCATCCAAGGATCTAGCCAATAACAACCATGGAAACAAGAAAGAAGAACTAACAATATGCAGATTTTCTTACCAATTCCAAGAGCATACAAAGACAAACCCTAGTTACGAAGCAACTTCATCACCAAAGCAAGAGAAAAAGCCTCCAAGAGCTAGCTGTAGAAATTTAATGACAAAATCAACATGCACAAATTCTGTCATACTCTTAGCAACCTAGAGGATAACTATCATCTATGAACTCTCAAATGTATAAACCCACATTCAGAAAATATTATTAGCATAAATACACATTGTCAAGCACTTTTGCAGCAGAATAAACACAATGAACAACAATTACACATCCATGTAATACTCAGAAATTTAGGCAACCGGCCAGGGAAAACCCAATGTGGGGAAACCGAAAGAGATAGAGAGAGATTTTATTAGCTTGAGGAAAGATATATCAGCAACAAGATTACATTTACAGCCAAGAGAAAACCACTTACAGACGAGAAAACCACTTACAACACCCAAACTGTCCCTCCAAAAATTTGCCTCGAAAAACGTGTCAAGTCCGTACTGCTTTACAACCCACCCAGAAAAATAACACCTCAAAAATCATGCCAATCTGCTGCTTTATGGACTGTTCTGTACGGCTTCCCTTCAACAACAAATATCCTCAAGCTGCCTCTATTTCCGTACCTTCCTTGAAAACCGTGCCCACGTTTCTGTTGTATAGACTGTACGGATCCATACAGTATGGACTCCCTCGCAGCAATAAATTTCAGCACACTGAAAACATAGTTTTTCCTTGGGAAATGTACCCAAGATCTCTTGGGAAATGTGCCCAGCTTGCTTCCCTTTCCTCTCTCAAGCTCTCTTGGAAATCTCTCAATCTCTTCTTTTCATTGTTGTGTCTTGTACACTATCCAATGCATTCTCTTATAATTCGAAAATGACCTTTCACCTTCCAAGTGTCTTTTCACCTTCCTCATCCCTAAATCCAAAGGCCAAGATCTAATCTTGCCTTTACATGATCAAGGGACATGATTCATTCCCTCCAAAATAAATCATTTAAATTATTAAAGTACAATTTCACTTTATAACAGAAGTGCACTTTATGAAATAAAGTCACTTTAATATTAGAAGGTACACTTTATTAAAAAGTCACTTACATAAAAGAACCACTTTATTACAACTTTATAAAAATCCATTACAAAGTCAAGTGTCTAGTAGTGCAAATATAGGGCTACTTCCGCATACAAGACAAACATGCAGAGTACCTCCTGAGCTATAAAAGCTAACACCAGCGCACCACTTTACTCCACAAGACAAGTGACAAACCATAGCATAAGAGAGGATGAATTTGCCCAAGAGGGGCACAAATTTCATCCAAGTATCCTCTCTAAGATGGGAGAGTTATGTTGTAAAATGAAATAAAATGATTCTTATTTATACAAAACTCCTAAAAAGTGTTTGTCTACTTACCAAGGATAAACCACAAAATAAGGGAGACATTTCCCTTTATATTTCCCCTTTACAACTTTAAAATTTAATTTGCACATAAGACAACCCTAAAAAACGCATGATGTCACCTTTCTAGGGCAACGTTTTGGCACTTGGAGCAAGTCGCTGAGCTTGGGGGTGAAACGTTGGGCCTCCAAAGGCCTCCTCCTTGTGCACTAGGGCCTTCTCCATCAAGCTAATACTTCTCCTCATCAAAAAGTGCCAAGGGTCAATCAAGTCAACACCACCACCACCACCACCAAACCCTAGCCCCAACAAGACATCAAGCCCCAAGATGTAGCACTCTAGCCTCCAAAAGAAAATCATTGGGGTGTTGAAGGGCTAGGAGAGGTCTTCTGAGGTATCTCTCAAGCCTCCAAAGGCTATCATCACCATCCGGTATGCGGGCTATGGTCTCCAACCTGTGGGATTCTCTCCCCAATGAAGGCCCGAGCTGGGCTTGTTCCTCTAAATTGTCTACCAGTCAAGGTCCTGCAAAGATAGACAAGTGCCCCCTCCAAGGATATCAAGTCAAAGCACCATGGCAAGTAAAATCGCATTTAATATAAGAGCCATGCAAGCATGTAGATAAAAAATTACCTCTTCAAATTAAGCAGGTGCTCAAAGACCCTATGCAATTTGCAAAGTTTAGGTATGGGAGGGTTGACAAAGTGACCTATTGGGTGAATCATTCCTTAAGTCAAGGAGTGTTTTCTAGGTGGAAATGTCTCTAAGTCATGTGGAGAAGATGAAGTGGGATGGGGGGTTAAAAGTTTTTGGCATGGGGTTCATGACATACAAGGGTTTGTATTGTCTCATTTATGGGTGCCTTTGTAGAGGGTGTGCTACACCTTCTTTTTCAATGCATCCTTTTTCCAAGCCCATTTATTTCCTTTTGTTTTTCTTTTTAGATATTTCTAGGTTGAAGCCAAGGTGGGGCTTCTACCTAAGAATGTAAAACATTGCCCACCTTGACTCTACCCTGGTCACATTATGCTTCCCCAAGTTGAAGACAATGTGTGGGGCTTTTACCTAAGCATGAAAAACATTTCCCACACACGCTCTACCTTGGTTGGTATTTTTACATTGTTATTTTTCACGGGTCCCATCAAATTCTTATGAGAGACATTTCATTGTCCTCAGGATGCCTGGGCAAGCATCTAGAAGGTTTATGATTGGCTTTTATCTTTTGCCAGCTACAAAGATCTGGGCCTTCATCCCCTTCTTCCCATGAAATGATGTACAATCCCTTCTTGGGTCAATACACCCGAAAATCCCAAAAGATAAGGAGACGAAACAAGGGGTGAAGTGACGAAAATGATAAGTATGATTGGGAGTGGCACGATGCCTTATCATGGAGACCTACTGGTAGAAAACCCATCCCTAAGGGTGACCACTTACTAGGGCGCAATGTCAACCGCCAAGGTGAAACAAGGCAAAGAGAAAAATTTCAAGGAAAACGTTCTATAATCAAAAGCAGCTTTAAATGCATCATACTCCAATGCCTGAAATATTAAAGTGACACTTACCACCATACCTGACTTGTACCTCATGGAGCAAGACCCGTCATATTTTGGAAGCAAGGTGATGTGGTGGATACCATCATGACGAACCTGAGATCTATGGTGGTGACTTGGGCCTCTGTCTGTGCAAGTGGACGCTATCAACCATTAGTCTCTCGGTACACCATGTCAGCAACCCGAGGGCCTCGAGACATAATCTCCTTAGTTATCCCTAGAAATCGGGGCTAACATCTAGCTCCTACTCGGGGACATATACTCGTCGTAGAGTGCATGAGAACCTCAACATTTCCTCGTCAGACTTGTGCCTACACTGAAACATAAAATCGAAAAATCTAGGGTGGCTCTATCACCCTTTGTCCATGTTATCCCCACTTTTAGGGATAATTAGGAGATCATGTCTCAAGGCCCACAGGTCCCAGACATGGAGTATCGAGAGCATGATTGACCTGAGCATGGCCCTGGAGGACTCACCTTTTCTTCTTCCATCGTCTTTATCTTGTCCGCAGCAATAACATCCATCACCATCGGCTTGGTCTTGTATCAAATAAGGTTCTTGCTCCATGAGGTAATTAGTCCAGGTATCATGGTATGTGTCAATTTTGATCATTAAAACCTTTAAATATATGCATCTGATTCCTTTTATCTCTAACAATTGCTTGGATCTTACATTTGCCCACCTGACCATGTTTGGGGGGATTGACAGGGTGCCCTAGCAAGCCTGTGTCTGTAGGTTTTGGTTTGCCACTGGGGGGATTTCTGAAAATCCATCGTTCGCTCCCATCATAGCACCATTGTTTTATCTTATTTCCTGTTCGCTTATCCCATTCCCCTTGTCTGGGCATTGGGTTGACCTATTTTCAGGACTGCACCTTATCTCGTGGGAAGAAGGGGCTAAAGGCCCAGAAGGTAAAAGCAAGTTGGTAAAAGATAAAATCCTAAGAATAAAACCTCGAGATGCTTCGCCCAGGGATCCCCGAGAAAGTAATAAAAGGCTTCTCAGCAAGGGTCGCCCGTAGGGGGATCTAGAGAGTAATAAGGCTACCAAGCCAAGAAACAAGAGGGACACGGGAAAATAATAAAACAAGACCTAGTGGGAGGATAGGAGGTCTCATCTGAGCATTTATTGAGTCCATGGGTACCTAAGCGGTATGACATTGCCACCCAGTTTGGTTGCAAATACTGAGTGGGTGACTCTTGGTTGCTTAGCCCAGGAAGAGGTCTCATCACGAACCCATTGCTTCTCATTTTTTTTGTGAAAGTACTTGTGGGTAGCATGGAGCTCTAGTCACCATGCCAAGCCGGTCCCCTGGTTAGCTCTTGAGCAAAAGAAAAAAAGAATAAAAGAATAAAAGAATAAAGAGAATAAAAGCAAGAATGGGCTTGGAAAGAATACATCCATGATGGAATTTCTTCGCCTTCACAAAGGCATACAATTAACATTTTTTGCATCCTTGGCCCACACTGCAGCCACATGTTTGGGCATCCCCTGACCACATCACCCCACTTACATGGCTTGGATGAGGTCTCTTAGGGGAACTATCCTTTTCGGTGGACACTAGCCCAGTAGGACACCTTGTCTTTTTCTCCGGACTTGTATTGCGGGGCTTGTGTTACATCTTTGAGTTGATGCCCGATGTATTAGGGATTTTATGCATATGTTATGTATTGATGATGAGATGCCAGTTAACATTGCTATGAATCCCGTGTTGATGGAAGAGCCCATGGAAGTAGCCTTTGATCATCAGGACCATGCAAACTGAGGCGGGTACCATTAGGGCCGGTACACATGGAGAAATGATGATTCGGACCTACATAAATTTGAAAGAGACCACAGGATGGATCTTTGAGACTCCATTAGGGGCAAAGGCAAGGACAAAGGTTGTCCGGGGCTTTGCATGTCCCAGAGAGAAGAAGAGAATGTTTCCACCGAGCTACCTACGACCACGAGGAAGCTTGACCTAAGAGGTTGGAGCCCTTTTGAGTGAAACGTTGGCCTTGGAAGGCTCATGGCGTCCCCATCCTTACCATGACTTCATCCATCTTCATGGACATTTTTTGGAGGCAGATTGGGCAACAATGGCAAGTGTGGTAGGTTGAAGCCCAAGGAGGGCTAACATGTTGCTCCAGGATGCTTCATTTTCCATAGAAAGGGATAAGCCCCCTCTCTTAGAGGAGTTTTATTCTCTTTTAGAGGGAAACGATTTAGGGTTTTTATTTAACAGTTTAATGTAAAAGCAGTATGATTTTGGTATGTTGGCTGTCGACCTTTTACATGACCTAAAATGTAAAATTAGGTCATGGAATGGTTTAAATGAAGGATTTCCACCTTCATTTTTTCATGACTACTCATTTCCTCCATAAGGAGGTCTAAAATTAAGCTATCTTGGGTATTTGGGTGATTTGGTGAAGTAGCACTTGTTGAAGGAAGATATTTTGGCATCTCTTGTCTTTCTCTTGGTGGAAGGTGTTACAACTAGGGTTTTGCATGCTATTTCCTTGGTGATATATAAGTGTTCTTGCAAAACTTCTTAAAATGAATGGTTTGTAGTCTTATTTTCTTGCATATGTTTATAATTTCTTGAATGAAACCACAGGTGACAAGCACACAAGTGGGTCCTTGTCTCATTTCCTCATTAGAGAAATTTTCAGCCATTGAGGGACGAAGCAAGAGCCTAGCGTAGCTACTGCATCCTTTTCTTCTCTCTTTTTCTCTTACCATCTGTTGAAATAATGCTTGCAGAAGAGCATTCTTATTATTTCTTATTGGATTAGAAATCCTCATTGTGGATTAATCATGTCATTATTATTATTTTATTATTAGATTAATCCCCATTGAGTTAATCAAATTGATATTAATATAGGACCAAATCCTTTTGGATTGGTCCTTCCAGGACAAATTACAGTAATGTGAGAATAAAAATTATTTGTGAGTTATAATGAAAGGGCGGTGATTTTAATTAAAGGTGGTTACCCACCCGATTAGTGAGAGGTCGGCCCTGCCGGATTGTGACCTTTCACACATGCAGTTGTATAAATAAATAGGCTAGCGCCTCACTTCTTACTACACACTTCCCTTGCTCATTTTCTTATGAGGCAAGTTGCTATTCAAGTTGGTGAGAGGGTGCGCATCTCTCCACGGAGGAAGGATTTTGTATTGGTTGGGTTATCTCTTGAACATTTGATAAGCTATTTATGATACAGGAAGTTTTGTTGGGTTTCTTCCCCTAGAGGGGGTTTCCAAGGATAAATGTTGTATCTCTGGCAGAATGTGTATTTCTGATGATCTTGTTCTTATTATGCTTATCTAATGAAATGCAAGAACTATAATAATGGCATAAACATTAACATGGTTTGAGAGCCAGCCTTTGAAGGAAGCACAATTTACAAGAGGAAAAACGTCCATATTCACAGGTACCCCAAAATTAGGGTTTGCAAAGGTGAATTATTTTCAGCTCCTATCACATCCTAGAAGTTGTGCCTCCCCAAGGATCAATTTGGCACCTAGGGGCACCTTTTTGATCATTGAATCTCGGAAGAATTAGAGAGCCTAGTTTCACAAAGAAAGTACCCGGAAATTACCAGAGAAAACCCGATGCAGTACCGAGTACCGGAAGTGTAGGAAACACCAGGTCAATCCATGAGATCAGATTGGCAGGGGTAAAATTTGGATTTTCTCAAATAAAAACACACCAGGCTACTCGCCTCAACCAAAGCGCACCTCCTGGTAAGATCAAAACTTGATTTCAAGCACTTTCAATTTTGGTCATTTTTGTTACCAGAAAATACAAGATGCCTGCAAGCACAAAGCTTGTTGAAATTAGAAGGCATAGACAACTTCCGTGCACAGTCTGGTCGATCGATCCTTCTGAGAGAATGACCTATCAAGATTTATCAAAGAAGTGGAGGAACCCGAAGATCTTGAAGTAGAAGCGAAAGAGCATCGGAAGGACTTTCAATCGAGAATTTCAGAGAATCATCGCCAGTTCAATCAAGACCACGATCCGGTATGTATCGTCAAAACAGAGCCTTCAGGAAGGAAATGTTTGATCTCCTAAGCAAACTATATGAAGGAAGAACATCAATCGAAAAATGAACTCGAACTTCGGTTGAATATCAAGATCACGAGAAAGGAGAAATGATTCAGAATACTTCTCTCAAATTTCCGAGATAAAGAAACGGTTGAAAGCCATTGGAGAGGCGGCATGAAATAGATGAATTTGTATTAGCGGCCTAAATGGTCTCTAAAGACGGTGCACTCATCAGTCCAGTATGTGAGAAAAGAAAAGCTCTGAGTTTGAAAAGCCTATGGGAAGAATGTCAAGAAGAGACAAGGGTAACCAACGTGAAGCACTATTAGCAAAGGATGATCGAAGCCCCTAGCTACTCATACAAAAGGGGAAGGAGGAAAACCCTATTTCAAGGGAATCTCATGGGGACCACAACCATCAAACAAATTCGGCAATCAAGAATCTCATTCAAGAACTTTCAGAAGAAAGGATAGCGCGAGGGCGAGATCTCTCATCTATACAAATGCTATCATTATGATAAGATGGGACACAAAGCGAACAATTGTCCGGTCGGGAAAAGAAGAATTACAAGAGGAAGCACAAAGACAACATGCTCATATTCATAGAAGATGAAGAACCACCTATGAAGAAGATGATTAAGGACCGTGTCTTGATCTCGACCCTCTCGGGGATCTGTATCACCTGGAAGACACATGGCTCATTGATAGCGGTGCATCAAGACACATGATATTGAGTAAGAAGAATACTCTCTTGTATTTCGGAAAAGAAGTTTTCTTAGACAGTAACTCTTGGAGATGACTATCAATATCCGATCAAGGGAATAAGAGAATCAAACGCTACAAGCTTGATTAGGAAAACTCAATAACAATGAAGGGCGTGCTCTATGTACCGGGCTTAAAGAAGAACATACTCTCCATATCAGCTTTGAACGAAGGCTATAGAGTTGCCTTCATAGATGGAGAGTTCTTATGTGGGCTAAAGGAGAAACCATTAATGAAGCAATGGTCGCCGGAGTAGAAAATGGTTTTATACAAAGGCGAAAGGTCACCGAGCTGGTATACCATCCGAAAACTCATGCGAACTTTGGCATAGAAGATTGTGGCTCACATCAACTACAAATACCATACATATACAAAGGCATCACGGTTTTACCAGAACTCAAGGTTGATCGAGGAAGGAATATATATAATGGATGTCGCGGAAGGAAGAACATCAAAGAACAACACCAAAGAGGGACAACAAGCGAGAGCATTGGAACTCATCCATTCCCGGGCGTGTGTGGTAGCAATGCCAACATCCTCCATTGAATTATGCTTATACATGTATCGTTTATTGATGATTATTCGTAAGACCTGGATATATTTCTTGGAATCTAAAGATGGAAATTGACCGGTAAGTTCAAGGGAATTCAAAGCTTGATGGGAATCTTTCGAAAGAAGATCGAATGCTAGTCAGATAATGGGAGAGAATATACCTCAAAGGAGTTAGTAAGCTTATGTAGGGATGTCGGGATCAAGAGGAACTAACTATTCCCTACAATCCCCAACAAAGCGGTGTTGCTAAAAGGAAGAGCGAAGCGATTATGGAAGTTATGAAGACCATGATTCACGATCAAGATCTTCTATGTGCTTATGGTCAGAAGCAACAATGGAAGCTATTTATGTGTAGAAACGACTATCCCATAGTGCACTTGGGTTCAAGACCCCAGGAAAGAAATATTCCATACAGGAAAGAAACCCGGTAAGCCATCTCAAAATGTTGGTTGTCGGTGTTTTGTTCATATCACAGAAAGAGAAAAGACAAGGTGGAGCCCTCCCAGGAAAGAAGGGAATGTTGTGGGATCTTGTGGGGTATCAAGGCTAGAATCTACATGCAGTCCATAGCCATGTGAGATCATGGGGGCGTGATGTTGATGAAAGGCGCCAAAATCGAGAGATGCCGACGAAGGTATGTGAGGAACACATGTAAATCCGGGCCAATGAGAATCCATTGAGGAGGAAAAGAACTTGTAAAGTCATGAAAGCTTTGATGAGGAAACTCTTGAAGATCGTGATACAGCAGAAGTTCAAGAACCTCTTCAGGATGACCTTCTCCCCATAAAAGAAAGCACATGGGCAAGAGAGCTTATTCAAGAGATCGGAAGTATGGTGTTCAGGGGAACCCGCAGGGCCGATTGAAAAGACCAAATCCATTCTCAGGTTACATGGCTTTGATGTGCAATCTTCTTGATGAAGAACCTACATGTTTTGAAGAGGCCATCAGGAAGAAGGAATGGAAGCGGTCTCATAATGAGGAATACCAATCCCATAATAAAGAATGATGTATAGGAAATTGTTCCCAGACCAGAAGGTAAGGATGTGGCATTATCATCAAAATGGTTGTTCAAGATAAAACATCTTCTTGTTAGGATGAAAAATATAAAGCAAGATTTGTGGCTAGTGGCTTCTCGGAAGGAAGGAATCGACTATGAAGAGAGACATTTGTTGTTCTGTGGCCGGATACACTTCGATCGGAACCATTATAGCTCTTTCTGCCAAGATGAAATGGAAGTTGTACCGGATGGATGTGAAGACATCTTTTTCTGAAAATGGTGTCATTGAAGGAAGTGTATATATAGAACAACCCCAGGATTTGAGGTTGAAGGCAAGGAAGTCTCATGTCATTCGATTGAAGAAAGCCTTGCTCACAGTTAAAGCAAGCTGCTAGAGCTTTGTATGGTCGTATAGACAGTTTCTTGGCGAACTTAGGCTTTACCAAGAGTAAAAGTGATTCAAATCTCTACTTCAAGATCATGGATAATGAACCCGATTAATACTATTCTTGTATGTGGATAAACTTGTTATGGCGGAAGAAAACTCATCGTTGAATGCTGGGGCATGAAATTTGAAATGAAAGACCTTGGCCTAATGCATTATTTCTTAGGTCTTGAGGTATGGCGAGAGTCCAGGAAGAATACTTCCCTTAACCGAGAGGGAAATTACAGTCGAAATCACAGAGAGATTCGACATGTTGGAGCACAAGTCCATGAATACACCCATGGAAGCAAAGCTGAAGCTGAAGCTGCTGGTCGATGTTTTGTCAGATTTGATAGATGCCACTGCGTACAGACAAATTATTGGATGCGTGATGTTTTGTGAACACGAGACCGGACATGTTCTATGCGGTGGAACACCTTGGAAGTCGGTTTGGTGGAGCCCGGACATGTTCATTTAGTGGGCGCAAAGCAAGTGATGAGGTACCTTAAGGGTACAATGGATTATGGTCTTAGCTATGATGGAGATCATGACTTCCCACTAAGTGGATATACCGGTGTCACGAGATTGGTGAGCGTTGGCGGCGGAAAAACGCAGGATCTTTGTTTGATTTGGTCCGGCTATGATCACCGTGGCGGAAGTAGGAAGCAATCCCGGTATTGCTCGGCCACAGTGACGCGTATTACGCGCTTCTGAAGCTATATATAGCGAAGTTCTTTGAACGGAGCCTATTTGATTTGGAGATGAGCAACCCTTGATTCTATGTGATAATCAAAGAAGTATTAAAATGACAGAGAATCCACGTGTTCCATGACGAGATTGAAACACATAGAACCCAGCTATCATTTCATCCGTGAAATGGTTCAGAGAGGAGCCTTGAAACTCCGATACATTATACGGGTGAGCGGTTGCCCGATGTGATGACTAAGCCTCTATACGTGTAAAGTTTAATTTTTCGAGATAAGTTTGGTATTGTCAGAAAGGACCTTCACTGAAAGGGGGAGTAGATGTATTCCTTACTTATGACCTACATTTGTTAGGCGGTAAAGCAAGATGAGTTAATAACCACGACCTAGTTGTTAGGCGGTAAAGCATACTTGTAGGTGATTCCTAAACGACCTCATTGTTAGATGTAAAGCATAATAAGAACAAGAGGAAGAAGACATCCCTGGAAGCCCTAGGTTATCTACACTTAGGACGTTTTTTCTTTTAGGGTTTGATGAAAGAGCCTTCGTAGCAACCCTCTCCCTCATTTGACTTTCTTGTCTTGATTTTGTGCTTCATTGAGCTAGCTGTTTGCCATCTAAGGAAGGAGGAGACACGAGGCCTTGCCATAGCAACACCGGGTGACCTTGTTATCATACGGTTTGTAGGAAGGTCTAAAGAGCTTGAGTCCGGGCTTGAAACCCGCGTAACAGGGAATTCCTGCTTGTCACCTCGATGGGGCTCTTTCTATTTGGAGGGCTAGTCAAAGGGAGACATCCCTAGGCAATTTAGGTTAATGAAAGGCTAAAGGGTAAAGGACCAAGTCAAAGTTCCTTTCTGATTCGCCCAAATGAGATAGTCAAGGAGAAATCCACTGATGATGCACATATTTGCGAGACAAAGCGGAGAAAACTAAGAATCTGCAACTACTTGATTGGGTTGAGTACTTCATGAAATCCCGGTGGCTATCCTTTTACCCCAACATATATGAAGCGAAGATCCAATGCTATTGGCCAGCGGAAATCCCGATGATGAAAAGCTTAAAAAGAGACAAATGGTTTGTATCACTTCTTCAATAAAGCAATAGAGATAAAAGCATCCAGCGTTCACAATTAAATCCTTGTACTAAATGTCAATGCAATAGATATATCAAATTAGCTCACACATGTAAATTTTCTGCATCACCTATATTATTAGCACAATGATGATGGCGATCCAAGCTTAAAAGAATTGGAGGTCAAAATCAAGATTAATACAAAGATTAGAACGTTTTCATAAATAAGCTTGTAAAAGTGCAATCAATATCTCAATGCCCTATCAAAGGGAGGTGAGAGAAATCCTGGCGATTGCATGCTGGCAAGGGTCAAAAGATGTGAAGCGTCACCTCTATATAAAGTTCTTCTTGATCACTATGGCCCGTCAACCCTATCAACAAGTCAATTTGAAAGGAAAAGAACACAATGTTCTACCAAATAAACTTACAAATGAAATCAATAGCTCAAAACCAATCAAAGTGAATAAAGTCAAAGCGTTGAGAGTCAAAACAAAGAGTTTAAACAGGTATGGCGTCCTTTATATAAAACTTTTAGGGTTGGGGTTAGCTAGCCAAAGTTGACGTTTTGACAAATTCAACAGCCATCAAAGGGCAAGTAAACTCCACGGCTATGATAAGGAGACTAGGCCGCACCTTTCTATCCAAACAAGAGTTAAAATCAGCCAAGGCGTCACCTTATTAGGGTTAGTGTCCTAAAACTAGCTAGGGTTTAGACACTAGGTTGGATTCAAGGTTTCAAATTGAAAGGTAGTTTGAAGAAAGAGTTTAAGGCATAACAAGCTTCAAAATCATTCCTAAACTGAATTACCTTGGGTTAATGGAGTCAACTTGAAGTGAGACTAATGGTTTAGGGAGGACTTAAACTCAAAAAGACAAGAGAGCTAGGGTTTTGATGGTGTTATTTGCTATATGGCAAGGCCACCAACCCTAAACCCCTAAGAAGAGGAAAGGTTACCTAGGTGTAGCTAAAGCTAGGCCTAGAACTTTCCTCCTCTCCTTAAGACTTCCTTGGCAAGCAGTACAGCTTAGAAAGCACAAACCTATGTTTGAAAAGTGTTTATGTAGGAGCTTTTCAAAAACCTAGAAGTTAACCCTAGGTGTAAATTCAATTGGGCCTAGGGCGTAGCCTAACCTCTTCAATTTATGCTCAAAACTGGTTTCAAATTGAAGGTAGTTTGAGAAAATTTTAAGGCATAACAAGCTTCAAAATCATTCCTAGACTAGTGCCTTGGGTGAATGGAGTCAACTTGAAGTGAGACTAATGGTTTAGGAAGGACTTAAACTCAAAAACAAGAGAGGTAGGGTTTGATGGTGTTGCTATGGCAAGGCCACCAACCCTAAACCCTAAGAAGGAAAGACTTACCTAAGTGTAGCTAAAGCTAGGCCTAGAAATTTCACTTCTCTCCTTAAGACTTCCTTGGCAAAACGGCTAGCTTAGAAGCACAAACCTATGGATGAAAAGTGTTGCTATGGAAAGGCTTTTCAAAACCCTAGAAGTAAACCCTAGGTGTAAATTCAATTAGGCCTAGGACGCCTTCTTTCTTCGATTTATGCTTAAAACTAGCTCAAGACAAGAGATGGCTAGTGTAGCTATGGCTAGGCTAAACCTTCTCAAATCAAATGGCTATAAGCTTCTACCATGGGGCCATAGAGCCACAACCTACTTGTGTGTTGGCTCCCTAGGGTTTAAAGATTAAGCAAATTATGACAATGCATGCAAGATATTTAATCCACAACCATTCACTCAAGAAGTTTTGAAGAGAAAACACTTACAATTTCATGGAGAAGCCTTAATCATTCCCCAGTTGTAAACCTTCCAATGGTATAAAGCACCACTTTGCCAAAAAATAGTCCTTCCAAGAGGTTGCGCCACACTCCAAGAGAATATAAACCAAGAACAAGAGCTAAGAAATGATCTCTCAAATGAGAGCAAGTTATGTTATTTTCAAATGAGGAGAAAACGTCCTCTATTTATATGATACTTTGACCTTTAATTTACAAAATAGGTCAACAAAATAGCCGACAAGTCTAACATTACAATTTCTTAATCATTTGTCACTTTTACATGCTAAAATGCCAAAACATGAGCTAATAATGAGACGTCGGGCCCCTAAAGGGGAGACGTTGGCCCTTTTAGGGCTAAATCACCATCCTGCAACCCAGACGTTGACCCTCCTGGGGCTCCTGCAGCCTGCTAAGTGTGCAAAACAACCCCAACATGCCGTCCTCTGCTCCAGAAAGTTTCCAGCTAACCCTGGGTGGCGCCCAATCTAGCTAGGGCAACGTCTCATCTGCAAGGGGCTGATCCCCATAGGCCAG
>SNQJ01S0216776.1:0-15449 GCA_010110895.2 Picea sitchensis | reverse complement strand
TTTTCACAAAATCAAACAAATGATAGATAATTCATTTTTTTATTATTTTATTTTTATTTTGAAATGAGATGCAAACTAACAAAATAATTTAATTAATTAAACCTACCAATTGATTTTGTGAAAATGATTTTTAATGAGCAAAAGACAAAAACATAATCATAATTTAAATGAAAGTAAAAGTTGATAAAAATTAAGTCTTTCGTTTAAATTAAGATTTCTATGTTCGTCTCTCCCTAATTCAAATTTGATCAAATGTGAAAAAATGTCATAGAAAAGATGTGTCGTAAAAAAAACTCTCAAATTATGAAGCTCGTCCATCAACATTAAAACTCTGTAGAAAGAAAAATGAAATGGCATTTAAATCTCATGAAATTCAAACCAAACAAAAAAAAAGAATATAAAATCAAACCAACCTCGAAACAAAGAAAACCATTACCAATCCGATCAATTCAAAGGGAAACAAACGAAGAATCGAAGTAAAATTTTGAGGGACCCTAGATTTTGATTATAGAAAACGAAGGGGGTTGTTGGGGCCCAACGGGATGTTAAGCCTCTCTTACCTTACCATCCATCCTTTCAAATCCATGTGGAGTATACGAATGTTACCATCAAATGTATTGTAATTTATGAAGGTGCCTTGACATCCATGATGTCTTTGGGTTGTTGGAAATCCATTGGCTCTTTGCACTTGTCTCAATCCATGACCATGTTAACTGTATTCGATGGGTGTTATTTTATACCCCATGCCATCCTTCCCTCTTTCTCGGTCTAGTTAGGAGGAAATATTGTGGAGGTCAAGGTTGAGGTGGTCGATGCAACTCTTGAATACAATATTTTTCTAGCGTGTAATTGGACTTACGGTATGACAACCATTGTGTCGTCAATTTTCCTTTGCCCAACCGTCAGTTGCCCANTCGGTCTAGTTAGGAGGAAATATTGTGGAGGTCAAGGTTGAGGTGGTCGATGCAACTCTTGAATACAATATTTTTCTAGCGTGTAATTGGACTTACGGTATGACAACCATTGTGTCGTCAATTTTCCATGGTCTATGCTTTCCTCACAAAGGAGATATTGTGACGATCGACCAATTGTCCTTTAAGAATCCCAATCCTACTACATCGGTGCGGCCTTTAGTCGCCATTATTGATAATTATTAGTAAGAAACTAATAATGTTGGTGTCGGGATGTATTTTTCCCTTATGAGTACTTTTGATTTCAAGGCACCAATTTTGTACATTAATGTCGTCTCTAATGAATCTTCATCGTTGATGAGATCCGTTCCTTTCGGTACTTCATATTCCAATGACCCTTGGACCCTACCTTCCCTGACTATGTTGCACGAAGATCATTCTCACATCACTATGGCGATGTCATTGTTTACAGTAGAAGTTGCGTACCAGGATATTCAAGAAGCTACTGTTGACCTGGATCCTTCCTCCTTGTGGAAGAATGAGGTGGATCACATCTTAGAGCCCATATGGGTTGTACATTCATATTGTTCACATGATTTCCTTGATGATACTTTACCCTCGGATGAAGCCATATTAGAGGCCATGTTTGGTCCTGATAGTCCTTGGAATGATATGCATCATCGATCCTATTTTCTCCTAGAGCTTCTGAGGATTGAAAAACATGAGTTTAGGTCTACTCTGAGTGATATGATTGGTCATGTCGTGGTTGTTAGATATGCATTGTATTTACGTTGAAGGAAACATGGTGAACATTTCCCCTACTGCCATGATCAATATATCTCGAACCCCTAGTTAAATTGAAAACGCATATATCGTTGCAGATTGTTTGCCTGAGGAAATTCATATCTACACTGATCTCTTCAAATAATTCTGAGATGTATTTTCTTTGGAATATGAAGAAAGGCCAAGGAAATACCCCAACATTGTCGAACATGAAATTAAAACTTATCTAAATGCTAAACTTGTTCAGAAATGTCTTAGAGTTTTAAATCCTAGCAAGGTCCCTACTATTAAAGTAGAAGTAGAGAAGCTACTCAATGTTGACTTCATATACCCAGTTCCCTTGACCGAATGGGTTTCCAACCTCGTTCCAGTAGATAAAAAGAAAGGAAACATTCGCGTATGTATGGATTTTAGTGACTTGAACAAAACTTGTCCTATATATAACTTCCCCACTCCTTTTATTGACCAGATTATCGACGAGTGTGCAGGAAGTGAAGTATTTTATTTCATGGATAGATTTTCAGGTTATAATCAGATTCAAATAAAACCCAAGGATCAACACAAGATGGTGTTTATTTTTCCTTGGTTTACCTTTGCATACCGGAAAATTCCTTTCAGTATTAAAAACGTCGGAGTGACCTTTCAGTGTGCCATGACCTTTTCATTTCACGATCTTAAAATATTGTCTAAGTTTATCTAGATGGTCTCACTACTCACTCTCACAAGAGAGTGGATCACTTGACTCGCCTTTGACTAGTATTGGAAAGATGTTGCTATCATCACACTCGTTTGAACCTTCATAAATGCATATTTTGCGTTAGGTCTGGTCTCCTTTTAGGATTCATAGTTTCTAAGCATGGGATCATGGTGGATTGTATGAAAGTTGAGACAATACTTTGGTTGCCTCCCCCGTGCAACATTTGAAAACTTCAGGGTTTACAGGGGAAGGCTAACTTCTTGCATCGTTTCATAGCTAATTGTGCCAACATAACTAAGGGTTTCATGCATCTTTTTAAGAAGGAAACTCTATTCATATGAGATGAGTGAGCCCATGAATCCTTCGATGTTGTTAAGAAAGCCTTGGTATCGACGCCTTTGATGAAGCCCCTAGACTACAATAGATATTTTTTCTTTGCATCGTCGCGTCCAATGGGACGTTTGGTATTGTCCTTGTTTAGGAGGAGGATGAGCTCCATGAGCACGTTATCTACTACCTTATCCGAAATCTAGTTGGTCCTGAAATTAAATACTCCCATGCAAAGAAGATAGCCTTAGTCAATGTACATGCAGTTCATAGATTACATCACTATATGTTACTCTGCAAGACTACCATGGTTGTGAATATCAATCCATTTCAATATTTCCTTAAAAGATGTATCATAGGGGGTAAATGCAATAAGTGTATTGTTATTTTTCAATAATTCGATCTTGATTTTGCCTCCGTGAAATAAAAGAAATAGCTAGTTTTTGCGGAACTGATGTTAGAATTCCCTAGGTTGGGTGAGGATATTTTTCATGAAGATTCATTTGTGGATAAAAATATCTTCCTTATCTCGTCTTCGGACCCCTGGTATAGAGATATTATAATATACCTTCAAACACTAAAGCTTCCCCAACATATGTTGAGAGACGACTGATGACGTATACATCTTTAGGCTAAGAACTACCTTATTATTGGCAACACGTTTTATCATCGATGGGTAGATAATATTTTTCATAATTGTTTGACTCACGAGGAGGCTGAGACCATTCTCAATGGATGTCACAGTGGGGCGTGTGGTGGTCATTTATCTGGGCTTGCGACAACCCAAACGATATAGCGAGCTAGTTATTTTTTGTCGTCAATTTTTAAATATTGTGTCAAAGCAGTTAAGAAGTGTCACCCCTGGCACGTGTTCTCTCGTAAAATGTGCTCGAACCCAATCCATATTCACCCAGTCATTATCGTTGGTTCCTTCACCAAGTGGGGGGGTGGATTTTATGGACTGCAATCTAGCCTCAGCTGGGGGACACCATCATATTATCGTGGCCCTATATTATTTTACTAAATGGGATGAGGCCATGACTACTGTAAATTCGATGGTGAGAGTGCAACATTTTTCATATTCAATGAGATTATAGATCGGTTTGTAATCCCAAAAGACATTTTCATTGATCATGATAGTCACTTCAAGAATGAGATGATGAAAGAGTTAGCATCGAAAATGAGGTTTACACACAATCATTCTTCCCTCTATTACCCCCCAAAAAATGGATAAGTAGAGGCCATGAATAAATTTCTAAAAACTATCAAGAAGAGTAAATCTAACTGGCATGTGATGCTTTACCCTGCACATTAGGGACCAAACCATGGTAAATACTTCCACCAGTTTCTCGCCATTTCAGTTAGTCCACGGCGTAGAGTCAATTCTTCCTATTGAATGTGACATCCCTTCCCTTAAGTTGAAAATCAAGCTCCTACCTAACACAACCGATCTCGAAGAGTTCCTCTGTAATATACCTCTAATTACGAAGAAAAATAAATTCATTATTCTTTTCTTTATAATTATGGACTCTAAATTTAAAGGCATTTCTAACTCAAATCTGGCTACAAGGAGATTAAACACTTATTTTTCACATTAAAACTTACCAAAGCTATTTCATAAGTGAATTTATAAGCTTTACCTCCTCTTTGAAATTTGACTCCTTGAAATTCTAACAGTGTGTTATTATCCTAATCGCATAGGCTACACTCATGTCTGGCTTAGACTATACATATATATTTATATACCAAAGTACCTAAGCAATGACTTACATGTACAAGTCTAAAGTCAAAATACTCTTGTGCCACAACATATTCACGCAACAATCTATATACCTATATATAACTTTGGTCAAATACATCGCGCCACAAATTATCTATGTAACCCTTTATATGTATGATTGTATCTTTATTGATCCTATTGTGCCATAAGGAGTTTAAACAATGATCCTATATCTACACAATTCATTAACACAGATGTCGTGCCAGTAAGGCCTACCATGAGAGGAGTACTAAGAATGACCCTTCATAAATTTGGAGTGGCAAATACGTTTCCTTCAGGTAAGGGTGGAAGTGAACTTAATGCACTCCATGCCATCATCATAGACCCGGAACATGTGAACACCAGGCAAGGAGATGGTAGTTACGAATCCAGTTCTTGTCTCACCCCTTTAGGGACAACTGTCATCCTATTCGAATAAAGACCCTAGCCATACTTAGAACCGGAAGACTGAATTGTCTGCCAATTCCATTTTTGTTTACTTAGGCGAAATTAACCTTGGGTACGGTAGAGGAGGTGTAATGACCCTTCTGCTAGAGCATTTACGATGCACTGGGAATAACCTCTTGGGATTATAATGAGATTAAAGTGTCCCAATGAAGCCTCGCCACCTTTCCCTAGCTACAGTATTGATTTATGGATCACCATTAACATCTGTGTACTAGTATATGGGCTCTGGAATTACCACTTTTGGCTAGACTTCTTTCGATATCGTCTCTGTGTGCTCCCTGTAATCAAGGTCGAGTTATCAAATCCTCTCTGTAACTACCTAATATTGCAGTCGTGGACTTGTTCCAGAACCAAAGGTATAGGACAGACCTCTGACATTGGGACTCCACATAATAAGGTGAGAGCTTCTAGTTCATGGTTTCCCTTTTTATTTTTTTGAACTCTCTGTAATTACAAAATCCTTCTAGTTACTGAGTCATTCAAAGTGAAGGTCTCTATACAATCTATAGCTTGAAGAAAAATAAAGGTTATGCATGACTCTGGTTTATTGCTCCGTTAATTGTAATCAATGTGTTCTTTTTTGTCTTACTGTATATGTCATTCCTCATAGGGTTTTAGTAAAATATCTTGTTTATCCAAGGGAGGGTGGAGTCTCGCGAAAGAACCTCTTCGCAAAATGTACAAGGCATCGTAAAATCCCCCTCGTCTCTATCCTGGTCTCAACCAATTGTTCTGTGTTTAAATAATGACTTCTTTGAATTCTGGCATGCCAATGTAACTCTTCGATACTGATAAATCCCTTGACATTTCTCAAATGTTATTTGTTCTCTTCGTCGTTCCTACAACTTGAACTCAGTAGTCATGGTTTCTGCATCAACCGTTGAATTAATAATATAATCCTTGTAAAATGTCATTGGTGAGTCTATAACTAAACTATCAGGTAGCTCTTGTACCATGTGGAAAGAAATAGGTTTAAGACGTCAAGGCACAGTACATTTGTCCATTTCTTTTAAAAAAAGGTAGTATAAGCTCGACAGTTGGATATGCTTCTGGTATGAAAAAAATTCTTAAAGTTTAATACACACCATTCATATATGTATATACTGTCTTTGTAAGTAGGAACTTAGTACAATTGCTTTTGTTATTCATTGGTTATGACTACTGTGCAAAGTTTTCTTATTTACTTAATTCATTTTTCTCTTGAATTAATACGCAACACTAATGATGCGCCCTATTTGATGTGAGGTTACCCATCAGTGAGCTAATGCCTTATCCCTCCTCGGCCTGGAGCGACTTTCCAGTCGGAGACAACAAGACAAGGTCATGCGAGTCTAGGTTGAAAGTTAAGTACTGTCTTTACAAGATGTACTAAAACAAAACAATTATCATTATGTTTTCTTCTTCTTCAAGTTTTCCCCTAAGTAAGATTCTCTAATCCCTCTAAGGTGAATTTTCTAGGATTTTTCATATACGCAATGCTCTTGGATGTTCGCCCCATACTTGGCGCAAAAGGTATTCGAGTTCCCTTTTGTACCCTTCTAGAGTTTCGAACAGTCATGGTTGCCAAAAGAGGTCATTTAAAAATGATTTGCTCAGATTCCTATTGGATTCGGAGAAGGGAAAAATAAAATCCCAAAAGTAACTTGGGATTTGGTCCCGGTTGTTACAGTATAACTTTTGCAGTAATTTTCTTCTACAACTTTATCCTACACGCTTGAGAAATGAATTATTTGTTAACCGATTATTACTCGGGTCTCATTGTGCCCTAAATTTTAATTACCAGGGTTATCGTCCTGATGAAAGGCCCTGTTCAAATGATGAAAGAATTTGGATTGAATTAAGTTACATCTATAATGCTAGACTATTTATCTCATTTCGACATTCCTTATGATTATGGCCAATTTGTTTTAGATCTACAAATGCAATCAGTTAGATTGGATATAGTGGTCTAAGTAGAGTTCTGACTCCGAAAATTTTCTTCCACGATAATATATACAAACCTGTACATTCTTCATTGTTTAGGCTAAAGGGCTAGCACGAGTTTTTAAATCGTGTATTATATGTACAGAACTGTAGGGTTGTAAAAGCTTATTTTATCATTTACTTTGTACAATGTGTTCTTCTTCAGTTGAATCCTTTATCTGGTATGTATGGAGAATATACGGAATATAAAACTCTACCAGCATGGAATTTATACTCTTGAATAACTATCTTCGAATTCTACTTCTGCATTATCTTATAATGACTTAATCATATTACTATAGTAAAATATAAGGAGTTCCAAAATCTTTATTCTAGTTGTGTCTTACATGAGAGGTAGTTGAATTTCTTATCAGTAGGGTTTGTGTGTTCAAATATGATGACAAAAATCTCTGTACAAAAGGGTTTCCTATTGCTATCAATAAATCTTCTATTAATAAATCTATACACAGTACTGTCGTAACTGTATTTAGGTGCACTATATTTATATATAGCTATATATGAGTCTCTCTCTATATATATATGTACAAATTTTCTCCATCCAAATACTCATAATTAAATCTGTCTAATATTTTGATTCCACAAATACATTCGCCTATAGATAAATCTATACTTTTAAGTTCATTTTCACATGGATGACTTTGTTCCGAATTTTAATTCAAGTGGGGCCATCCCAAAATTTAGTCCTTGATTATAAAACTTCATATAATGAACAGATACCATCTGTAGAGGCTATTTCAACTTAGTACAAGCATATACACTATAGCTGATATACAAATTCATTCAGAACAAAAGGGAGAAGATTAACATATCTGAACTAGTTCGCGGGAAGAAAAAGGGAAAAACCACGTTCCTCCCAACCGTAGAACAGGAAAACTCAAATTACTTGTTTGATTCACCCCCTAGCTTGACCATGAGTCCATGAGGACGAACTTGGAACCTCCTCCTCAACAATGTCCTTCAATTTCAGTAGTCTCCTCTTGCCTCACACTTAATTAGTAGTGTTCATAACAGCAAGAGGTAATTCCTTTCCCAGCATACTTGGCAGCGTCCCACCTTCTCACATATGATATTTAAAACAATATATTTGCCTAGGTCTTTTCCCTCGGGAATTTTCACAGCTTTCTAAATCCCTGATTTTCAGGGGCTGCCAATGGCCAAATCCCTTATTTTCAACTTGTCACAATCATCCCTGAGGGAGTTCCAATATGTTCCCCACTCATGGAGTCATGGTCAGTTGATTTTAACATGACTGTTCCATTTGTCCTCTTGTAATAATTATACAATATTCTATTTTCATACAAGTGTTATAGTCAAATAGTTAGTTGGGTCAAATTAGATCTCTGCCCAACAATCATAATAATTAAATTACAATTTACCAAATTCAAAATTCAAAATTTCCATAAATGGCAAAAAAATTCGAGATTCGAATTTACCAAAAACGGAATAATTTTCCGTATAATTTTCGAATTCAAAAAATAATTTATTTTTGGGGATGTCACATCCTTTCCCCCTTCAATAAAACACTGTCCTCAGTGTTCGTTCCTTTCTTGGAACAAGATTGGATGATATTTCCACAAATTTCCCTCCAACTCCCAAGTGGCCTCCTCAAGACTAAAGTGCTTCCATTGCACCTTTACCTGAGTGACGACTCTGTTCCGAAGTGTTATTTCCCTCTAGTACAGAATGTGCAGGGGTTCTACCTAGAACTTTCCTTCTGGTTCCACCTACACCAAGTTCCAATCGATCATGTGAGTAGTCTCATGAACATACTTTTTCAATAGAGAAACATGAAATGCGTTATGAATTTTTAGGTTAGCTGGAAGTGAAAGTTGGTATGCTACGGGTCTAATTCGAGCTAGTATCTCGAAGGCCCCACAAAAACTGGGTGCCAATTTGGCACAGTTCCCAAGTTTTAGTGAACTCTTTTGGGCTTTGACCTTTAAGTAAACATGATCTCCCACTTGAAATTCCAAGTGTCTTCTTTTCTAGTCCGCATAACTTTTCTATTTGTCCTGTGCCTCTTTTAAGTTTTGTTGCACCTTTCTTACTATACTTTCCATTTCTTGGAGCATTTCTGGTCCAATCATGAGTCTGTCAATCGGGTCTTCCCAACTAATTGGTGTCGTACACTTTCTGTCATACAGTACCTCTAAGGGGCTCAATTTATCCGAAGTTTGGTACCCATTGTTATATGTGAATTCTACCAAGTACAGGTAGTCTTCCCACTTGGTTTTGTTCTTACGTACATACAAAGCATATCTTCTATGATCTGATTTGTTCATTTGGTCTATCCATCCATTTGTGGATGGTAACTCATGCTGAAATTCAAATTAGTATTTAGTCCTGCAAACAATTCTTTCCAAAAACTAGATGTAAATTTTACGTCCCTATCTGAGATCACCATTTTAGGAATACCATGTAGTCTAAAAATTTCCTTCATAAATATTTCAACGATGTTTATAGATTTAAAAGTAGATTTCACAGGAATAAAGTGTGTAGACTTACTGAGTTTATCGATTACAACCATAATAGAGTCATTTTTGTTTCTGAGTTTTGGGAAAACCTATTATAAAGTCCAGCAATATGGTCTCCCATTTCCATTCTGGCACAGGTAAAGGCTGTAATAGGCTGACTAGATGTTGGTGTTCGACCTTAACCTATTAACAATCTTGGCACCTAGCCAAGCATTTTGTTGTTTCGCAATTCATATTAGGCGAGAAAAATAGTTTTCTAAGTGTTGTTATCGTTTTATGGTATCCTGGATGGCCAGAATACGGTTTCTTATGCACTTCGTCCAAGATTATTAGCTTTAACGCTATTGCATCTGGTATGTAAAGTCTGTTTTTAATTCGTAGTAGTCCCTTCTTGTCGATACTCAGATCTGGTTTATCTAAGTTTGCGGTGTTGTTTTGTAATTCTGTCATTATCTTAGTGTAATTTTCTTTGTTAATACCTGTCGTCCTTATTCTTTGTTCCAGATCACTTTCCGCCTTGCTGATATTTATCTCCCATAACCCATGGACTCTTCTGCTTAAAGTGTCTGCTACCTTATTTTCTTTACCCTTGATATGTCTAACTTCGAAATCGAATTTGCTCAAGAAGGCAAGCCATCTTGCTTATCTTGCATTAAGATCTGGTTGACTAAACAGATATTTCACACCACTATTATTTGTTAATAGTAGAAATTTTCTACCCATTATGTAGTGTCGCCACATTTTTAAGGCATGTATTACCACTGCCAATTCTAAATCATGACTAACATAATTTCGCTCATGTTCTTTTAATTTCTGGGACTCGTAAAAAATTACGTGTCCTTATTGTGTTAGGACACCCTCGAGTCCTTCTTTACTTGCATCAACACATACAATAAAGTCTTTGTCTAGGTCTTCTACCTTCAATGCGGGTGCAGCTGTCAATAATTCTTTCAGCTTGTTAAAATTGTCTTCACACCTCTGTGACCAGTTAAAATTGGTCCCTTTCTTTTGTAATGACGTGATAGGGTAGGATATCTTGGAAACACCTTCTATATATCTATGATAGTATCCGATGATTCCCATGAATGACCGGATATCCGCCACATCCTTAGGTATCGGCCACTCCGTGATGGATTTTATTTTCTCAGGGTCAACGACAATGCCTTCTGCTGAAATTACATGTCTGAGATATTGTATTTTATTTTGATAAAAGTCACACTTATCAAATTTGGTGTACATTTTGTGTTTCCTCAGCATTTGCAGAACTATTCTTAAGTGTTCTTCATGTTCTTCCTCAATTTTAGAATAGACCAGAATATCGTCGATAAATACTAGTACGAACTTGTCCAAGTACTGACTAAAAATGTTGTTCATCGGGAACATAAACGTGGTTGTTGTGTTAGTGAGACCGAAGGGTATGAATACGAATTCATAGTGTCCATATCTTGTTCGAAAAGTTTTTTTTCTTATATCCTCATCCTTTATTCTAACCTGATGATAACCGTGTTGTAAATCCAATTTTGAAAAGATCTTGGACCCTCCTACTTGATCGAATAGGTCATTTATCCTAGGTAAGGGGTACTTGTTCTTAATAGTCATTTTATTCAATTGTCTATAATCGATACAAAGTCTTAGAGTACCGTATTTATTTTTCACAAATAGGACTGGTGCCCCCCATGGTGAAACACTCGGTCTGATATACTCTTTGTCTAACAATTCCTGTAATTGTATTTTTAATTATGTCAATTATGGTAGACTCATTCGATAAGGTGCTTTTGAGATAGGGGCTGAACCAGGTAGCAGATCTATGGAGAAGTCTATTTCCCTCCTAGGGGGTAATTTTGGTATCTCATCCACAAACATGTCTCTGAATTCGCGTAGGACAACAAAATCTTCTAACTCTGGCTTATCTATCTTTTTTAGCAAATTCATTATTTGGATGGCATAAAATTGACATCTCTTTCTCATACATTTCTTGAGTTGCATTGTTGAAACTTGTCTAATTGATATAGGTTTTTGTATACCTTGGGTTGTCCTAGTAGTGCCAACATCGTCTTTATAGTTAAGTCTCTTTGTAAAACAGTCTAGTGTCTCTTTGTGATTTTCCAACCAATCCATTCTGATCATCATATCATAAGATCCTAGTGGTAGGATGTTCATATTCGTTCTTATGTTTTGTCAATCTAAGATGAACTCGAAATCAGAAATAAAATCAACTACTTTCCTTTTTGTTCTTGTTGCTAGTTGTACCAGCCATGATTTTTTGTGCTTCAATTTCTTAAGTTTATTTGACTCTACTACATCGGGAGTAATATAACTTAACGTAGCTCCAGGGTCAATTAAAACAAAATTTCGATTGTTTTCGATTTTACCTTCGATTTCTACCACAGAGGATTGGTGGTCAGCTTGTGACCATCTATGGTTGCATTTATCCGATGCTGGCTTCTACCCACATCTCCCACCGTCGAGGCTTCCTACAAATTATGGATAGCAGTTCTATTTGTTGAATTTAAATGTGGACAATTCCTCCTTAGATGAGGTTCTTCACATTCCCAACACTTTAGTGATTCGCGGGGGCTGTCCCCAATCTTCTTCATTCCCAGATTTACTGGTTTTCCGCTGCCTTGCGTATTCATATGGTTGGAGTGAAAATACTTTCTCAGAAAGCCTTTTGTTGCATTACAATAAGGAGTTGGCTGGTATCCATTCTTTCGCTGATTCATCCAATCTTGTTTCTTATCCTTCTAGGATTTGGGAAACTCTGCCCATTGTTTGTATTGATCGTAGCATATTTGTGCTTTCCTAAATACTTCACTCAATGGTTTGGGGTTGTCAAACTCAATTCTTTCTCTGTAAGACTATAGTAAATAGCTTAAGAACCGTTGGATTTTTACCTTATCCTCTCGGATGCAAGGTATGAACCTTAATAATTCCAGGTATTTATTTATAAGGTCTTCCATTGTCATATGTCCAAGTCTTAGTTCGTAAAATTATTTTGTTTTCCTTTCATAGTAGCTTTCAGATAGGTACTGTTTCTTGAAATATTTCTTAAAGTCAGACCATTCCATCTATTTCTCTTTTAGGTCCTTGACCAATTTCAGGTCTTGCCACCAAATGATTGCCTTCCCTTTCATATTGTATATGGCCATTCTGACCTTCACATTGTTGGAATAGTTATATATCTGGAAGTATTTTTTGATGTCCAATAACCATGCCTCTACTTCTTCTCTTGTTCTGGCTTCTCTATCAAAGATGGCTAGTTTAATTTTCTTGAATTCTCCTTTAAGGTGGTCTACTTATTTTCTCTTTTTGTTTGTTTTGGTTTTGTCCTCAGTTGAAGGTGTACCTTCAGATGAATTGTCTCCTTTTTCTGTTTCTAGTCTTGAGTTCTTGGAAGCTCTCTTGATGACTTCTTCGTCGCTATTATTGTCCTTTGGGATTTTCTTGGTCACTATACTACGTAGTAGGACTTCATTTATCTCTTGTTGTTCCTACTATGCTTTCTTCAGTTTCTCATTGTTGGCTTTGAAAACCCGCGGTTCAACAATAAGATTCATCCTTGTTTCCAACACTTCTGTGGGTGAGCTTCCATAACTGTTCTGTCTTGGATCTCCAGGAGGTCTCTGCTCCGAATTTCCTTCCATCCTAATTTCTTCATCGTCCTGATATGCCATAATTAACACAAAACATAAAGGGTTTTTTGTTTGTAACAAAAAGGTTTATTAGTTTTGCATAAATCGAAATATATTCTAAGCAACTAATGTGGCACTGTTCAGGCCCAATGTTGTAACTTTTTCTCTGATACCATATGTAATATACCTCTAATTACCGAGAAAAAAAAAATTGATTATTCTTTTCTTTGTAATTATGGACTCTAAATTTAAAGGCACATCTAACTCAAATCTGGCCACAAGGAGATTAAGCACTTATTTTCCACATTAAAACTTACCAAATCTATTTCATAAGTGAATTTATAAGCTTTACCTCCTCTTCAAAATTTGAATCCTTGAAATTCTAACAGTGTGTTATTATCAAAATCACATAGGCTACACTCTTGTCTAGCTTAGACTATACATATATATGTATATACCAAAGTACCTAAGAAATGACTTACGTGTACAAGTCTAAAGTCAAAATACCCTTGTGCCACAACATATTCATGCAACAATCTATATACCTATATATAACTTTGGTCGAATACATCACGCCACCAATTATCTATATAACCCTTTATATGTATGATCATACTTTTATCGATCCTATTGTGCCATAAGGAGTTTAGACAATGATCCTATATCTACATAATTCATTGCCACAGATGTTGCACCAGCAAGGCCTACTGTGAGAGGAGTGCTAAGAATGACCCTTCATAAATTTGGAGTGGCAAATACGTTTCCTTTGGGTAAGGGTGGCAGTGAACTTAATGCGCTCCCTGCCATCATCATAGACCCGAAATGTGTGAACACCAGGTGAGGAGATGGTAGTTATGAATCCAGTTCTTGTCTCACCCCTTTAGGGACAACTGTCATCCTATTCGAATAACGACCCCAACCATACTTAGAACTGAAAGACTGAACTTTTTTCCAATTCCATTTTCATGGACTTAGGCGGAGCTAACCTTGGGTACGGTAGAGGAGGTGTAATGATCCTTCTGCCAGAGCATTTATGATGCACTGGGAACAAGCTCGACAGTTGGATATGCTTCTAGTATGAATGAAATTCTTAAATTTTAAGACACACCATTCATATATGTATATATTGTCTCTGTAAGAAGGAACTTAGTACAATTGCTTTCGTTATTCATTGGTTATGACTACTGTGCAAAGTTTTCTTATTTACTTAATTCGTTTTTCTTTTGAATTAATACGCAACACTAATGATGGGACATGTTTGATGCAAGGGTACCCATCAGTGAGCTAATGCCTCATCCCTCCTCAACCCAAAGTGACTGTTCAGCCAGATACAACAATAAAATGTCATGTGAGCCGGGGTTGAAAGTTAAGTACCGTCTTTACAAGATGTACTAAAAGAAAACAATTATCATTCTATTTTCTGCTTCTTCAAGTTTTCCCTTAAGTAAGATTCTCTAATCCCTGTAAGGTGAATTTTCCAGGCTTTTTCATATACGCAATGATCCCAGATGTTCGCCCCATACTCGACGCAAAAGGTATTTGAGTTCCCTTCTATACCCTTCTGGAGTTTCAAACAGTCACGTTTTCCAAAAGAGTTAATGTAAAAATGATTTCCTCGGATTCCTATCAGATTCGAAAAAGGGAAAAATAAAATCCCAAAAGTAACTTGGGATTTGGTCCCAGTTGTTACAGTATAACTTTTGCAGTAATTTTCTTCTATAGGTTTATCCTGTTCACTTGAGAAATGAATTATTTGTTAACCGATTATTACTCGGGTCTCATTGTGCTCTAAATTTTAATTACCAGGGTTATCGTCTTGATGACAGGCCATGTTCAAACGCTGCAAGAATTTGGATTGACTTAAGTTACATCTATAATGCTAGATTATTTATCTCATTTCGACATTCCTTATGATTATGGCCAATTTGTTTTAGATCTGCAAATGCAATCAGTTAGATTAGATATAGTGGTCTGAGTAGAGTTTTGACTCTAAAATTTTTCTTCCAAAATAATATATACAAACCTGTACATTCTTCATTGTTTAGGCTAAAGGGTTGGTAAGAGTTTTTAAATCGTGTATTATATGTACAGGACTGTAGGGTTGTAAAATCTTATTTGATCATTTACTTTGTACAGTGTGTGCTTCTTCAGTTGAATCCTTTATCTTGTGTGTATGGAGAATATACAGAATAAAAAACTCTACCAGCATGGAATTTGTACTCTTGAATAACTATCGTTGAATTCTACTTCTGCATTATCTTATAATGACTTAATCATATTACTATAGTAAAATATAAGGAGTTCCAGACTCTTTATTCTAGTTGTTTCTTACATGAGAGGTAGTTGAATTTCTTATCGGTAAGGTTTGTGTGTTCAAATATGATGACAAAAATCTCTGTACAAAAGGGTTTCCTA
>SNQJ01S0216775.1:8864-24313 GCA_010110895.2 Picea sitchensis | reverse complement strand
TTTTCTTTTTTCTTTTCTTTTCACAAATAATTTGAAGGATGAAATATCATTTGTGAACCAGATCACCAGATATAGATAATATCCCAGTCATAAGATGATTCCCATAAATTATGGGGTGATAACAGGTTGTTTTCGAGCTCGATGTGACCAATATTGTAATGGCTATATTGGTTTGAGTCACAACTTCTTGTACCCATATCTTGTCGGGTACATGCACAAAGAAAAATAAATGAAGAGCAGACCGCTCTGATACCACTAATATGGGTTTAGGAGAAGAATGAACTGATTAACAGACTTAATACAATAAATACAAAGACATGAATAATAACACAAATATTCAATGAAAAATATCTTCTATCAAATAATTAAATAGGCTAAAACTGTAAAACTACATAACTGAAACACTTGCTCGAATGGTGGTTTCTATATATGAGAGGAGATATGGCTGCTACATGCATCCGTCTGAGAATAATGTATTACAATGAAGCTTCAAAGGCCTTTTTGATATTACTCATGATTTCCAAAACCCTAGACATCCAAAAACCTAACCCTAGAAGGTGAAACACCAAAAGTCATGTGGGCCCTATGGGTAAGTTGGTGTAATTTGGTACCTCGACTTCCCAATGTTGTAACTTTTGCATACGACCTCCGTTTTATGTGTGTGGTATCCCATTGGAAAGGTATTTCGTAGAAATACACATTCCGTCATCAAACTTTGACTCCATCTATAGCTTGATTGCGGTGAGACAAAGAAAAACAATGTTTAGGGCCCCAAAATGGCCCTGGAAGTACAATAAGATGTGTTGACATGAAAACATACAAAATAAGCTAGTTGGATTAGGTGGGAGGCCACCCATATCCACTTGGAGGATGTGTGGGGCTTCAGACAACCCTAGAATTGTAGATCATGCAATTACAAAGCAATACAAAAGAACATGTTGAACAAAAAACAGACACGAGGAGCCAGTTGGAATAGGTGGGTGGCCACCAATATCCACTTGGATCAATCCTCCCCCCTTAGAAATAAATAGTCTCCATTGTGTTGATTTCCCCCATCAGGTGAGGAAACTTCTGTTGGATTTGGCCCTAGGTGAGCCACTTTCCTTGTTGTAGCAGTTTCCCTACCTTGATAACCTGATAAAACTGGATCTGTTACTGGCGAGTGCCCTTGACCTGTGTGTCCACTATCTGATCAGTGGATGATTGTTCCATGCATCTAAGGTTGATATCTATTGGTTTCAACTATTCTTTGATCTTAGAGGTGTCCAATAATGGTGGAAGATATGGTCGAAGGAGGTCCACATATACTAGATGTAGACCAAGGAAGGGTGGAGTGTTGAGCTCAAAATAATTTCTACCCATGGCCTTGGTGATAATGTAAGTCCCATAACTAAGGGGGAAAAGCTTTTGATGGGGCCCAATGAGACACTCCTTCTATAAATGTAAGAAGAATTTGTCACCAACCTGAAACTGGTGTGGTACCCTGTGTTGATCATGGTGTTGCTTGTACTTGGAATTGGATTTCTGCAAACTCTCCTAGACCTGTTGGCAGATGCGCTGAATCCACTCAATTAATATATAGGATTTGTCGATCACAGATTGATTAGGGGAATATTTTGTCTGTGTAGTGGCAAAGGAAGTGCAACATCAATGGGTCCCAAGGGTTTGAATCCAAGACCCACCAGAAATGTGCTATGCTCGACGGAACTATGGGAGCTCTGTTATAACTATGTTGGACATATGTGAGACTCTTGTCCCATGTACGTGGATGATTATAATTGTTAATGTGAAGGATATGCACAATCATCCGATTGACGACCTCTGTTTGGCCATTGGTTTGGGGTGGAAAAGAGTGGATTTTGTGATCTTCGTGTCCAACATAGACCATAGAATTGACCAAAAGGTGGTGAGGAACCTGGTGTCTCTGTTGGAGATGATGGTTTGTGGTATCCCAAAGTGGACCCACACTCGTTCAAAGAAGAGATTGGAAATATCTTCTACTATGAAATTCTTCTTACAAATTGTGAGGATGGCCATCCTCGAAAACTAATCAACAACCACAAACACGTAGTCATTTCCTTTCTTGGTGGACGACAAGCTAGACATGTAATCCATTGAGATGGATTACCAAGGCTTCTTGGGAATAGGAAGAGGGGTGTATAATCATTTCTTATTGATGTCTAGATTGGAAATGGAACAAGCAGTGCAATATCTGATATACTTTTTTACGTCCTATCGAAGTTTTGGCCAATAAAAATATTTCTAAAGAACGACCACAGTTTTCTCTACACCAAAATGTCTTGCCACCTAACTATAGTGGGATTCCTGAATCATATTTGCATATCACTTGTAGGAACACTGATATGGCCTAGGTGGAATAAGATTTCATCCTGAATGTGAAAATCAGGGATATTTGTGCTTGTACCCAAGAACTAATACGTGGTGGCGAAGTCTGAATCTTGTTGATAAAGTTGGGGCCACTCAGATGCCTCATGTTCATAGGAATGGAGCACAATGGTGAGTGCAGCCACAAGAGGCCAAATTAGGTAGTTATAAATAATATTGGAGATACATGTCTTATACTTGATGTTGAGATGGAACTTCTACAAGTAAGTGGACCACTTATGATGGCGGTCGTTCAACAATTTTCCCGTTTTTGTATGAACTGTAGAGGCTTGTGATCAATGTGTATGATCATCTCTTTCCATAGAATGTAATGTTTCCATTGGAGACATGCTTGTACAATGGAATACACTTCCTTATCATAAGTGGGGTATTTCTAGAAAATATCAGAGAGTGTCTCACTATGGTATGCCACTGGATTCCCATGCTAAGTGAGAATTGCGCCCACAAAATAGTTAGATGCATTAGTCTCAATATCGAATGGTTGTTGCAGATCAGGAAATAAGAGTATTAGAGTTGAGCACAAGTGATTCTTCAGATCATCAAATGCTTGCTTTTTCTCCTTCCCCCACAAAACATTGGGCTTACCACCACCCTTGGTTACTTGTCTGAGGTCCCATGCAATATGGGAGAATCCCAACACAAAATGTTGGTAGAAGTTGGCTAGTCCTAAAAAGATTTGAAGGTCATTCAGTGTGGTTGTGGTTGGCTAGTCACAAATGACTTGGATATTATAAGGATCAACATGTGCCCCATGGTCATCAACAATGTATCCCAAGTATTCGACCATTTTCATGCCAAAAGAGCATTTTTCCAAGTTGGCATAAAGTTTGTTCTACCACAGAGTGCTCAAAACCTGCTGAATATGCCGCATGTTCTCATCCCACGTTCCACTGAAGATGAAGATGTCATCCAAATATATGACCACAAAGGAGTTGTTTAAGGGTCTCCATACATCATTCATCAACCTCATGAAAGTGGTTGGTGCATTGGTTAAGCCAAAGGGCATGACTAGCCATTCATAGAGACCTTCTTTAGACTTGAAGGTTGTATTCCATACATCAGTTGGTTCGATGGGAACCTAGTGGTAGCCATACTTTAGGTCAATATTGCTGAATAAATTTTCCCCTCGAGTTGGTGAAGAAGGTCATCAATCCTAGGAATGGGGTAGCGGTTCTTGAGTGTGATTTTATTTAAGGCTTTGTAATCAATGAAAATTTTCCAAGTCTCGTCCTTCTTCTGCACCAATACAATCGATCTTTCGTAAGGGGAGGAGTTGGGTCTGATGTGCCCGTTTTGAATAATCTCTTGAATATGACACCTAATTTCATCACTCTCCATCAATGAGCATTGATAGACTGGTCGATTAGGTAGAGGTGCATCGGGGGTAAGTTCAATTGGATGCTTGAATTGGAAGTGTGTCGGTACCCCTGTAGGTGAGGAGAAGATGTCTTTGTATTCTTCCATGATCTCATCCACTTTCTTCTGCAACAAAGCGAGGCACTGTGTAGAGGCCATGGATGTGGCGGTGACCTTCTACTTATTGTGAGTATGGATCACAAATAAGATGAACTTCTTGGTGTGTGAAATGACCTTACTGCATTTCTTAGAAGAGATTAAAGAAATAGTAGTAGGCGACACTACCTATGGGATCCTGTACAATTGTCTACCCATAGTAATAATAACACTCCAGGGTCTAGACTCATACACAACATGACGCTTCCACAAATATGGTTGTCCTAAAAGAACATCACAAACTTCAAGGGGATAAATATCACACAATACCTCATCTTTGAAAGGCTTGATGTTGTAGGGAATATGAAACTATTGGATGACACGAAGATCTCTTCCTTGGTGAAGCCAACCGATGGTGTAGGGCTGGGGGTGTAGTGTCATTGGAAGGTCCAACCTCTTGATGAAGTCTACTGAAATCAGGTTCTTCTGACTACCGCTATCGACTATGAAATGAAGTGGAGCCCCCTTGACCCATATTTGTGAGTGAAAGAGGCATTCCCCTTCCTCTGGTTTTTTTGGTTCGCTTGGTCAGAATTTGATGGTATTGAAAGCGGCACTGGGTTCAACATCGATAATTTTCTTCCCTCCTTCAGGACTAGAATCAGAATCAAAATCAACCTCTAATTTGGAAGCCTTCATCTCATCCATGAGGGACTTCTTGGAGCGACATTATTCGGTGTTGTGCCAAGGAATTTTATGGCACTCACACCATTTTCCCGTGTCGTTCTTCATCTTCTAATTTCCATTCTTTTGTTGCGACTTGGATTTTTTATCCCGAGGGAGACCATCTTGAATTGGTCCCTTGTTGTGTGTTTTGGGGATACCTTTTCCGTGATTCTACTGTGAGGGGTTTTCATATCCAAACTCTTGTCATTTCTGCTTAAATTTTTGCTCGATCTTGAAAGCGTATCTATAAGTCATGCCCAATGAGGCGATTTCTAGGAACTCCATTTCTGTTTGAATGTATCTATGCAAACAATCATGGTATTTGAGAACCAGATGATTCTCATAGTCTTTGATACCCAACTTGGTGTGTAGGGTATGGAAAATATTGGTGAAATCTGGTACTATCTAGTCCGTTTCTTGACGTAGGGTGGTCCATCTAGTGTATTTGTCCTCGTAGCTTCCAAAAGGCTAGTATTTTTCTTTAATGGAATCCCGGAAGGAATCCCATGTAGGGGCCACCAAAAATATTTTATATTCCTCCACGATGCTTTTTATCAGAGTAAGTATCCCACCAGTCTTTAACATGGGGAATGACCTTGAGGAGTGAAAAAGTGATCTTTTCCCCATCGAAAAAATTGTGGACTGAAAAATATCCTTCGAGAAGATTCAACCATTTATATAAAACATCCACATCTATCAATCCTTCAAATAATGGAATATAAAAATTTACCTGTACCTTGAAGGGGGTTGCATGGCCTCTTGATGAAGATGCTTCTCTTGTGGGAAATCGTCGAAGGATCTGCGTGAAGTTGTCCATCATTTCATTCCTTTGTTGCACAGGGGCTTCCTCGAGCAACATTTTAATAAGATATCCTTCTCCATCATCTTTATTTTCATCCCCCATGTGTTTTTGTCGAGCTCAACATGTATGATCTTGTAATGGCTCGATTGGTTCGAGTCCCAACTTCTTGTAGCTAGATCTTGTCGAGGAGATGCACAAAGAAAATTAAATTAAGAGAAAACCGCTCTGATACCATTGATCCAGATTTAGGAGTGGAACAAACTGATTAACAAACTAAATACAATAAACATAGAGATATGAAGAATAACACAAAGACACATTGAACAATATCTTATATTAAATAATGAAATAGGATGAAACTGTAAAACTACAGAACTAAAACACTTCCTTGAATGGTGGTAGCTATCTCTGAGAAGAGATGTGGTTGCTAAATTCATTATTCTGAGCAGAATGGATTACAATGAGGCTCCAAAGTCCTTTTTGATATTACTCATGAATTTCAAAACCCTTGACATCCAAAAACCTAACCCTAGAAGGTGAAACACCAAAAGTCATGTGGGCCCTATTAGCATTGTCATTTTCTTTTTAGTTAGAGTCTATCTTAGTTAGGTTTACATTCATGTGTCAAAGCATGTAAGTTCAGGTACTGAACAACATAGAGGTTGAACTCAAGGAAGTGGCCATTTGGCCCTTGGAGTCGCGAAGGGATGTCAGAGTCCAAACATGCGTAAAAGTAAAAGTCTATTCCAAAAGAGTCAGGTCCTGTCATAAGGGAAGTTATTACGTGCCTCAGATCAGGGAAAGTTGTTTAATAAAATTTGCGTCGGCAAGGGAAACGACCATCATCAATTCATTATGAATACTATAACAATGAAAAATAAGGAATTCATATCACGTATTCCCTACAGCCTTTATCAGTTGTACCTTACACGTCCTGAAGTGTACTCATCATGCAGATGTGCCACAAAAAATCTTTGGTTCATTTCAAAACATCCAGTCACCATGAATTCATTGTTCCCTGGCATGATTCCACCTCCCTCCTTCTCTATTATAAATTTTGGATGCTCTGCATGCATTCTAATCACTTTCCAAGCTTATGCACTGTTTGTAGTTCTTCTCGCAAACCCAGGTTGATCAAGTTTTCCTCCTTAGGCCTTTTCTAGATCTACCACATGCAGGAAAAATATGGGTTTCACCATGGAAACCTCCCAAAACATAAGAAAGGGCATGCAAAGTGGCAGAAGAGCCAGGCCCAAGCCCCAAAGCAACTGGGATTCATTCTTGCTCACAGTGGGCATCCCCAAGGATCCAAAGGGATATTTACCTCTACCTACAGAAATGATGATATCACACCGTGCAGAGGATGGAGTGGAAGAATTTGTGCAGGAAGGAAGGAATTTGGAATTCCTATCTTCCCAACAACAGATATCCTGGAGAAGGGGCAGGCCAATGAAGAACAAGGATGTTGGGGAAATGTGAGTTCCAAATGAGCCGTGCACAAGATCGATTATCGAAGAATTAATTATGAGCGTTATTCAGCTAGAACTTGTAGAGGGTACAAGTTGAAAAATCTGGAGAAGAATGAGGAGGACAGGTACCACAAACACTAATGTTCGAGAGCCATCTTAGCAGTTGAAGAAAGCGCAAATCACTATCGCCGAACTTTACCAGGAAAACAGATATCTAAGATGACAGTTGGCAACGACGACTCTCGAAGTGTCAGCATCACAAGGCCATGAGGGAAATGTGACGTGGATCAAGAGGCGGTTCCGAGAAGCATAGGATACGATCGTACAACTACGCGAAACACAAAGGATGTTAGAATAAAGGAATGTGAAGCATCTCAGAGAATGTGAAGCGACCAGGGATAAAGTCCACCCAGATCTTTCCAGTGCACAGAAGAAACATGATTAACTAACATTATTTTGGTATTCTCAAACATGGCATAGATCTTGGCAGTTTTGAAGAAAGCATCGCTCTTGGATAGTTTCATCATTTTGGTAATGACTGTGACAATCAACAGTCACTCGCCACATACTCGCCCTAAAAAATGAGCAGGCAGATGAAAGCAATATCATTACAGTAGATGGAGGGAATGTGTCAGAGCATTGGATCATTCTGATAGATTTTCAAAGGAAGGTAGCAACACTTCACTCTCCCCTATGATGAGACCTTGTTGATAACTGAATGCCCTGTGGTAAAGAAAAGTGGTTATGATGCAACCAAACACAATTGGTTTCTATTTTTGGAAAGAGGTCATACGAAAGGTCATTAAACAGAAGATGGCCAGTTTCCTAGATTCTAGGGATAATAGCTAGAGAGAAGGGAAGCCCAAGTGGCACCCTTGCTTATATATTTTATGTTTTCAATGTAAGCAGGTTGGTTGGAAAACTAGTGCAAAATTCCAGAAGCTTTGACGAAAATATTCTAATTATAGCAGTCAGATGTATTGTTTCCTTCTTTGTGTACGTACTTCCTGTATTCTTTATTCATATATATTTCTATCTAAATAGGAACGTATTTTTGAAACTGGGATTTTCTATGTAGTGCCCTAGGACTCACACCATTTATACAAATTGTCTTTCATCTATGTTTACTCTGAATGCATCCTCAGTGGTGCTCCATTGTCTTTCATCTATGTTTACTCTGAATGCATCCTCAGTGGTGCTCCAAGTCGCTTTCATCGTTCCACCTCACACAACGATTTTGCATTGAATATTGTTTCTCTCTTAGCCTTTATCCTCTCAAGTTTAGTCACTGATTCATTTGTTTCTATCATTTTCTCGAACCGACTCCATAGCCCAAGGTATTACTCTCTTGCGCCAATATAACTAGAACTTATTATTCAAAGGTGTTAAATCTAGTCGATAGCTCAAAGCCATATCTTATACCAAGACAAAGTCTCCCAAGAGAGCCCTCTCCAGGTCTGAAAGGCTAGTTTCAGATCTCAAAGTTGGTTTGTAGTTTGCCTCTGTCATTCGTTTCTCAACTGAACAAAGTTTACAAAGATCTAACATTCTGGTGTTGCTGCTGGGGACAAAATTGAATAAATGTTCCCCAGGAAAATGACTAATGTTGTAGTTTGACCCCTGAGGGTAACAGAGGGACAAACATCTATACTTGTTTAAACCTTTACCCTGGCGAATCTAGTAAAAAAAACTAGTAGCACCAAGTAGCGTGATTCAACAATCTTGGCTCTGAAGACGATATATACCAGAGAAAATCTTGATCCAAACCTTGTAAATCATGTGTGTGATCTCAAGAAACTTCTGCACAAGACTAGAGAGAAAGCATCAGACACATTCTATTACCTGGATAGAAGCCTATCCTCACCTAAAGACGACGTGCAGAGCATCGACGACCTCGATTTTGATGCCCTTTTTGAGAAAACCCTATTCAGGTCTAAGTCAAAGACGAGTTTGGACGATATAGTTTTCGATCAGAAGAGGTTTGAAGCTATGACACCTAAGAACATCCCCGCAATCCCTAACCCTCCTAGAGCCATGGATGCCATATTTTCCCCCCTCGTTCTACCAGCCCAACTATATGATTTTCCTCAGAATTAAAGCCAGAGAATTAAGCTCTACGATGCTGAAGGGAATGTTTCAACCCAGAGGCATCTGGATTGGTCCAACGATTTCGTCGACCTAGAGGAGGTGGACTATGTAGAAGTGAAAATGAGGTTGTTCATGCAGAGCCTTTCAGGAGAGGTGAGGAAATGATTCAAATCCCTCCCGACAACAAGCATTCAAGACTTCGCTGCATCCAAAATGTCTTTCATTACTATATGGGGAGACAAGAAGAACCCCTTGCAACTGTTGACACAGTACAATAATATGAAGAGGGCACTGGAGGAGACAGTGTAGGAATTCTCAGCTCATTTCATGAGGGTTAATAACTCGATTCCTATAGAATTCCAACCACCCCCCAAGATTGCACAATTGCGATACACCGACTCCTTCAACAACGATTTTTCCTTGTTTTTTAGAGAAAGAAGATAAAAAAATCTAGACAAAATGATGAGCGATGCAATCGAATTCAAGTTAAACATGATGGCATTGGGGAAGATCAAACAAATATTCAAGAGGGGTGATAAGAAACCCCAAGGGGATGCACAACCATCGACAATAAGTTCTGCGGATGACAAATTCAACTTAATGATGAATACCATGGAGAAACTAATGGAAATAATGTATGTGGGAAATAGACCCGCTACCCGAGAACAACATGACCCCCAACCCAAGAATCATAACCTCAGAAGGGGTCAAGTCCCTCAGATCAGACAGAGGGATCAGAGAGAATAGGGAAACTAGCAGACAAGGCCTCCATTCCAAAACAATTACATGGATAAGGACTTCAATCAGATGTTTGAAGACGAAATGCATTGTTGTGATGAAAATAATCTACACATGTTTTTGATGAAGGGAGAACATGATCAATATATGAGCGAAAATGATGATATGATGCTTGAAACAGATGACACGTTGTTCTAGGAAATGAAAGAGTCCATGAAAGGTTATCAGAACGCAATCATGCAGTTTCATAAGAAATATAACCTCAGGAGCAAGGAGGCACCTACCGAACCTCAGCAGACAAATTCGATAAGGAAACCTCTGGCGGACACCCCTTCCATAAGCCGACTGAAGCTAGATAACCCAACCAAGGATGCAATTGAAAAAGAAAATTCAAAGGAGGAGGCCTAGAGGAAAGCACTGGAAACAAGCCGAGGAGCATGTGGAAAAGAGGTAGAGAAGGTTTGTCCCCCCTTTAACTTTGAGCATGAAATTCCCAAGATCAAAATATCTATCCCTTTTAACGAAGTTATCAGAAAGGGTGAATATTAGGAGAAAATTATTAAAATTCTTAAAATGAGACAAACTCCTGACACTTTGAACGTCCAAGACGATCCCCCTGCCATTTTGTTTTGTCTGCGCATAGAGGGGACAAGCGATACTGAGGATTTTCCCCCATTCTATGTTAGTCTTAAAGTCCATGACATGACCCTTCATAACACCATGCTAGACTCCAACGCATTGCACAACCTCGTGCTAAAGGTGATCATGGACAAGTTGGTTTTGGACACAACCAGACCCTATACGGACCTTTTTTCTTTTGATTCGAGGAAATTCAAGTGCTTGGGTATCATCAAAGACTTGGTCGTGTCACTGGCCCAAATTACTTTGAGGAACATGGTTATGGACATGGTCATGGAAGACATACCCCCTAAGTTTGGCATGCTTCTATCCAGGTCGTAGGATGCAAGGTTAAAGGGGACTCTGCAAATGGACATGTCATTCACCACCATTCCTATCTTTGGCTAGGATAGACGGTTATATAGACAAGTGTTGTTGATATACATGGTAATCAGTAAGACGTATATGAATAGCCATCCTATCTACTTAGTCGACATTGAGGTTGGTTCCTCCATATTCTATAATGACCTTAGTTTTGAAGAGGAGGAAATGACAATTGTTATGATCGCCGACGATAAATCCACATGACAAGCAGCAAAGTGCATTGATTTGTGAAACCACATGGAGAATGAGATATGGAACATGAGTTTCGACAACGCTACCAACAAATAAGGGGAAGGGGCCGACATATGGATAAACCCCCCAAAATTGGGCTCAAAACTCTTCTCGTACAAACTCACTTTTGAATGTACAAACAACATGGCCGAGTATGAGGCGTACTAATTTTGGGCCTGAAGGTTTCAAAAGAACTAGGAACAGAGAATATAACAGTACAGAGAGACTCCAAGTTTATTGTAAGCTAGGTGAAAGGCATATATTTGGAAAAACACCCCATGTTGAGAGCACACAAAAACTTGGTGTTGGATCTCCTCGAGGAATTCTCGAAGTATAATATGTCAGTTATCTTGAGGGAGAAAAATCATATTGCTGATGCATTGGCCACCTTGGCCTCAGTTTTCAAAATTCCCATCTTCCCTAACAAAAAATACGAGATTGAATTCAAAGACAGGCTGACAGTGCCTGATAATATTAAATATTGGCAAGTGTTTGAGGACAACAAACAGGTGGAGCGATTCCTCCTAATGAGCGACAAGTTCGCTAACCTAAACATCAATGATGAGTGCTTCTACGATGAAGATGAGAGCGCAGATGTGCGTAGTGGTGACGACCCTTTCCAGAACCAAATAGCAGGAAGGGACATAGTACAACTAAAAGATAATATCATCCCAAAGGGGTTAGTTCCACTGGAAAAGTTGTTTGACAAAAATGACATGGCTAGAAATTCCAAGATCACTGTAAACGATGAGGGTGTCGAATATTTAAACATCGAGATTGAGGAGAACCCGAAAATAATCAAATTGTTGAAAACTATCAGTCCAGTGGTCAAGAAAGACTACATCAAGCTCATGAAAGATTTCCCCAATGTTTTATCTTGGAGTTATGATGACTTGAAGGTGTACGACACTAAAGTGATTCAACATGTCATCCCTCTCAAAGAAGACCAGAGGAATTTCAAACAGAAGCTGAGGCAAATAAATCCCTTGTTGTTGTCGCTGATCGAAAAGGAGGTAAAGAAACTCTTTGAAGCTAAAATTATCATTTCTTTAAGGTTTTTGAAGTGGGTGGCCAATTTGGTACCTATAAGAAAAAAGAGTGGTGAAATAAGATTGTGTGTGGATTTTTGAAACTTAAACAAAGTGTTCCTTAAGGACCACTACCCACTCCCTAAAATGGACTATATTTTGCAAAAGGTGGTGGGGTCCTAGAATATGTCCATGCTAGACGATTTTTCAGGTTATAATCCGATCATGGTCCACCTGGAAGACAGAGAAAAGATGGCTTTTACGACATGATGGGGGATGTTCATGTAAGCCAAGATGCCTTTTGGCTTGATGAACGTTAGAGCTACCTTATAGAGGGAAATGGACATAGCGTTTACTAACAAAAAGGAAAAGTTTATTGTGATCTATCTGGATGGCATCACATTATATTCCAACTCCCACGAACAACACCTCGGGCATCTGAAGAAATTTTTCCATAAGTGCAGGAAATTCGACATATCATTAAATCCAAAAAAATTGCATTTCATGATGTAAGAAGGAAATTTGTTGGGGCACATCATATATAAAGAGGGAATTAAGATGGAACTCAACAGGGTTGAAGGAATCCTGAAAATCGACACTCTGTGCAGTAAGAAGGAAGTGCAATCCTTCCTGGGAAATGTAAACTTCTTGAGAAGACTCATCCCAAACCTGGAATAAATTATAAAACATATCACTTGCATGCTTAGGAAGGGGAACAAGATCAAGTGAAACCCAGAAGCCAGGAAATCATTTTAAGATATCAAGGTAGTGCTAAATAAATCTCCTATGCTTGCCAACCCAGACTTCACAAAATACTTCCTCTTGTTTTCATTTGCCTCAGAGCATACAATTGTTGGCGCACTGTTACAGAAAGATGATAAATATTTTGAGAAGCCTACATCGTATTTCAGCAGGAGGGTCAGGGATTCTCCACTAAGGTATGACATCATGGAGAAACAAGCGTATGCCTTGGTAAAATCCCTAAAGGAGTTCAGAATGTACATATTACACGCCCACATTATCGCTTACATGCCCCACAACTCAGTCATGGATATCCTAACTTATCCCGACCCTGAGGGAAGGAGAGGTAAGTGGATAGCGACCATGCTAGAGTATGACCTCAAAATCAAACCCATGAAACTAATTAAGGGTCAGGGCCTTGAAAATATGATGGTGCAGTCAAACTATGATGTTGTGGGAATCAACTTCATCGCTGACCTATTAGAGAATCCTTAGGGAGAAACAACCGCGCAGGTGTCTCAAGAGTTCATCAATTCTTCGTGGTATACATACATCATATATGTGTTGAGAAATATGCAAGCCCCTCCAGGTTTAAGCAAGACCAAGGCCATATTTATAAATCTCAAATAGGTTAAGTTCTGCATCCTGGATAGTTCACTATACTGGAAAGATCATGGAGGGATATTGCTGAGTTATTTGCTGGAAAACAACACAAAACGAGCTATCGAAGAATTTCACGAAGGCAACTACGGAGGACACCACTATTAGAAAACTATCGTGAAGAAAATTCTAAGAGCGGGTTACTATTTTCCTACCAACTTCACAAAAGTATACAAAGAATTTTTCAGTTGCCACGAGTGTTAGATTCTCGATGGAAGAAGAAAGTTGCAGCCCCTTACACTAAAACCAATCTCAGTTGAAGAACATTTAATGCAGTGGGGTTTGGATTTTAGAGGGGAAATAAATTTTCCATCCTCAGCACAACACAAATGGATACTCATAGCCATATATTACTTCATGAAATGGATAGAAGCAATCCCCACGAAGAAATCTACCGACGTAGTCATCATCCAATTTCTGGAGACAAACATCATGTCGAGATTCGGATGCTCTATCAAGATCATAACAAACAATGTGGTAGAATTCAAGTCCAAGAAGATGGAGAAGTTTTGTCAGGATTACAATATAACCCTGGGGCATTCTACAATGTATTACCCACAAGGAAATGGGATAGAAAAATCATCAAATAAAATCTTGACCAGGATCATCAAGAGGATCTTGCAAGACAACAAGAAGTCCTGGCATAAAAATCTTATTTACGCACCATGGGCGGACAGGGTTACCACCAAAAATTCCATCTCGACGTCGCCATTCCATATTGTATATGGCACATATGTTATTTTCCCCACCTCACAGGGGTTTCCCCATCAGAAATTTGCTGCAAGAGAAGGAGTTCGAGCCAGATGACATGCAGAGGAGAATAAATCAGTTGATCTTCAAACAACATATGAGCGAACATGTGTACAATCTATCACAACTCCACCAGGAAAGGATGAAGAAAACCTTTTAAAAACACTCTAAGAAAGAGGAGTTTCAGTTGGGGGATCTGGTGCTAAAATGGGATGCCAGGAATGAAGATAAAGGAAAGCACAAAAAGTTCGATAATCTTTGGACGGGTCCATTCAAAATTGGTGCATATCGTGGAAATAATGCTTATTTTCTAGAAGAACTAAATGGAGAGTGCGTTGGTTGGGGGCATGTAAATGGTAGGTTCCTCAAGCACTATTTGGTGAAATAAAGTCTGTTTAAGTCACATGTCATTGTAAATAGTATTTTAATTTTTGTGTCGAGTCAGTATGTCAGTAAAAAATCGAAGCCCAAAGTGAAGGCCCTAAATTTATGCTGAATATGTTAGAAACTTCATCGATAGGTTTAGGTTGCATTTTGTTTTTCATATTTTAGTGTCTGAGCATGAAATAAGGCCCAATGGTTAGGCACCTGGTCTACTGTTCTTTGCTACCTTTCTGAGAGGATAACATCCCCATTGGATCCATCTGTTAGCGCCATCAGTTTCCTTTTAGTTAGAGTCGATCTTAGTCAGGTTTACGTCCATGTGTCAAAGCATGTAAGGTCAGGTACCAAACAACATAGAGGTCAAAGTCCAGCAATTGTCCATTTGGACCTTGGAGTCGAGAAGGGATGTCAGAGTCCAAACATGCGTAAAAGTGTGAGTTTGTTCCAAAAGAGTCGGGTCTTGTCGTAAGGGAAGTTATTACATGACTTGGGTTGGGGAAAGTTGTTTAACAGAAGTTGCATCGGCAAGTGAAACAACCATCATCAACTCATTATGAAGGCTGAAAGAATGAAAATCATGATGCTCATATCACATATGCCCTATAGCCTTTATCAGTTGTACCTTACATGCAATGAAGCGTATTTATCGCGCGGATGTGCCACATAAAATTTTCAGTTCATTTAAAAACATCCATTCACCATGAATTCAATGTTCCCTAACATTATTCTACCTCCCTCCCACTCTGTTATAAATTTCGGATGTTCTGCATGCATTCTACTCACCCACCAAGCCTATGAACTGTTTGTAGTTCTTTCTCGCAAGCCTAGGTTGTTAAGAACCTGAATAGATCTACAAATATAATCACCACAAATATTGAATACACAATAGATCCACAAAACAAGATAGAAGAAACCACACTTTATTAGAAGAAAACCCTTGAGGTAGGGCAACACCATACAATGGATCCTATT
>SNQJ01S0216774.1:0-10878 GCA_010110895.2 Picea sitchensis | reverse complement strand
TGGCCGCGTTGGCTGGGGTCGTGGATGTTTCCCCGTAGGGGTTTTACCACGTGAAAACATCGGTGTGTTGATCTTTGATCTGGTTATGTGAGTGGTTACTGAAGGTGTTCGTCCTCTGTTGGAATACCTGTGTTGTTGAACATCTAGGACCTATGGGCCTCGAGACATAATCTCCTTAGTTATCCCTAGGATAGGGGATAACATCTAGCTCCAACTTGGGGACATGTGATCATTGTAGAGTGCATGAGAACCTCAACATCTATGGAATAACCTGTATCTACGAGATATCAATAAAATGGATCAGTAATCATCAAGGTGGTGATATCACCCCTCGCTCATATATGTTATAGTGGAATAAAAGTAAGCATGCATATATAAATAATGAAAGAATACAAAATGAAGCTACACTATACTAGCATGATATGAAGACGGTATATACAATGGATGCAAATGCCTAACTTACCTCTACTTACGTGTTGTTTGAATGGTAGGTGTAGTCAAATAACCAATGAAACCATCCCAGCCATAACTCATTATACATGCCTCTGTGATTCATCATAAACCAAAACAATGACAAGTCAAGCACAAAAATAATATGAGTTAGAACATGTATCACATCATCGGAAATCTGAAATTCTAGCTCATGGAAGCGGGAGGGAGGGACAAAATTATGCCAAGTCACACTCTTAGGAAAGTACTCAATCCATATCAGAAATCGATCATGAAAAATCAAAGGTTCAAAAGACCGACTCAAAGAGTCTGAAGGTTGGCTACCTTGGACATCTTCACATTCTGAGGTATGGTAAGGGACTAGTAAGAACCTAGAGGATGACTAACAATTCTTTAAGGGAAGGTTGAAAGACTGGGATACTAAACTTCTTCTTGAGGTATTCAACCTACCCTTGAATTCTAAAAATAAGCTTTGCCTCAGAGAAAACTGAAGACAAGGGACATTTTTTCCGACTGCATGTTGAGTGACATAGCAGGGCAAAGTAATCGATGGAGGTTGGAAAACCTTGTTACAAGTGTCCTTCTTTGAGCAAACGATGTCCTCGCCTTTATCAATATCTGAGCACAACGGTGGTTGATAATATTCTTCATAGAATAAATCCAAGTGCTCAAAGTAATACTCATCAAAATTTTCAAGGTACGACCGAAAATCATCAGGAGAATATTGCACTGGGTCATCCCTGGGTGCTTGGAAAAAATTTGTAATTATATCATCATTTTGTTGCCAAATGTCAAAACTAGTACTAACCTCATATGATAGTTGTAAAGGCAAATTTTGGAAATGGCCCTCAATGTCGTAAATGGGATCCCCATCATATCCAATCACATCCCATTTACATTTCTTGGCATGTATGAACTCATCAATATTATCAACAAAGTGATCACCTTTATCATAACATGAAGGTCTTAAAACATCCAAGGGCTCCTCTAAGACTTCTTCACTTTCCAAATCATAAAATAAAGCATCATCAAAATCTTGGAAAGGGAAATAACTTATCATGTTTACTTCTTCCTGTACATGAGCTTTGAGGATTTGGATAACTTCATTAAATGGAAGAGCATGCATCATTGTTTCGTCTTGATCATGACTTGTCTCTACATCTTCAACTTCATAATAAGGAGGATATATCTTGTCCAAGGATTCCCTTTCTTCTTCCCCCTCTGAATCATAGAATAAGGTATCATCAAAAACTTGGAAAGGAAAATGACTAACCTCATCCTCTTCTTATTGAGTAGGAGGAATAGGCTCTTCGATGGCTTCATCAAAGGGAGGAACACACATCAATACTTTATCATCGTGTTTGATATCTTCCGGCTCTCGCTCTTCAACCATGTCTTCATTATCCTCAGTAGAAGCATGAGTAAATTCTTGTATTCCTCATGGGATTTGAAACCCTCATTAGGATTCCTCTCCTCAACCTCATGTTGGTCGATGACTTGTTCCGTTCTTTTAAATATCTCAAGGGAAACTAATCTCTCCAGACTAAGAGTATTAGGGGTACCTTTGGGGTCATCAACTTTGGCTTCTGGAGAAAAGATGTGTTTTCCCTTGAACAAAGAGATATTCACCTCGATTTGTATGGCCATGTGATAGGCATCATTGATTGTTTTTGGCCCTTTTTTATTGAGGAGGAACCATAAATGCAATAAGAGTGCATTGGTATAGAGGTAAACAAGGTACTTGTCCCCAGGACGATGGCTTCTAGGAATCTGATATAATAAGTTCTCAAACCTAGTGTGGAATTCCTTGACAGTCTCATTCTTAGTTTTTTTTATGTACTCGAGTATTTTTAGTAGCATTTGGATATCTTCCAATTTAATACCCCATTTCTTGAGAAATGTTTCTTCCAATTGGTATATAGATGTGATGCTAGCATCAGGGAGATTGGCATACCATTTCCTAGCATTTCCATGAAGAGTGGCAGAGAAAAATTCCATTGCCAAATCCTCAGCATCATCACTAATAGGGTGGATTTGAAAGAAAGCCCAAAAATTATCCATGTTATTGTCGGCTCTCACCCCATCACTACCAGTGAATCTAGGGAGCCATTTTTCATACCTCGGGGGCATTTGTCGAGGGTAACCCAGAATTTTACTCATATCTAAGAATTTAAAATTTCCAGGGTCCCATTGAGAAGCCATGTTTAGCTTAATCATTAGTGGAGTCGCCAGATAATCCTTCTAGGGATCATCAAATGAAAAGAGGGAATCACCCTTAATGGAGTCGCCAAGTAAGCTTCATAAGATAAAGGCTTTGAGGAAATGGCTTACCGAAAAAGTGTCGTCTTCAGGAATATTGACTCAGTGTTCCCTGGCAATGGCACCAAAATGTTATCGCACAATTTGCACTTGCCACAAGCCCAAGGCAAGTGGATACAAAATTGGTGTAATTTGGAATGACCTATCACTATCACCTTAATAGGAAATCCCTTTATATTTAGGAGTATGTTGTAGTACCCCAAGGGAGATGTCCCTAGTGACTTGAGGGTTTGAGAAGAATAAGGGAAATTATACAAGAAAGTTCCCCCCCTCTCACAAGTCACTCAGATTTAAAGGGTTCTTTATGTCTTATAGAGATGAAGCAAATGACAAATGTTGTGTACCTGCCCACAACAAGACAATAGAATAGAAAAAAGACACTTTTCAAGTACCAAAATGATATTAGTGCTTCATAAGACAATGAACTCTTAAAAAATGTGCTAGCTGATATAGAATTGCAGCAATATAACAGTTTATAACAGCAAGAAGAGATTTGCAACAGCCACAATAATTATGTTTTAAAATGCTTGATAAAAGACTTAAAATAATATCTTTAACTAGGCAAATTGATAATAGATAGTCACAAAGAGTTTTAGCAATCTCTAGCTAGCATAATATGTCACTTTTAGGGTTAATTTGTTGTTGTTAGATGTTTGTAGCAATCTTTTGCAACAACATCAAGTAGGTTAATGATTTAGGCTAATCTAAGGTTAGTAGAAATTAGTAGGTGTTCAAGAGAAGATGTTCTGAAAATTGTTTGATCAATCAACACTTGTAATGGGTAGATTAGTGCCTTCTAGGGTAATGGAGTCAATGATGGCAGCAACAACTATTAGAGGAAAATAGCAATGATAATATTTATCCAAAGGGGATGGACAGGATGAGAGAGGTGTTGGTATCCCAAGGCCTCAAAAATCCAACTCCTAGAGATAATTGCTAGAAAGTAATAAAATTAGGCCCTAGCGATTTCTCTTTTCCTTAGACAAATTGAAATAAAATATGCAATAGGAAATGAAGTAGGGTTACTAGAATGCTACAATGGTAGGGCTCTAGTATCTACTTCTAGATAGGTGTCTTTCAAGAAATTTTAGCAAGTGGAAGACTATAGAGAAAAAGATAGTAACATGTCTTTCTCCTAGGGTTTTAAGCAAGCAATTTCATAATCTTTGACATGAAACAAGTAAATTCACCATAAGCATTCATTCACAATAAAGAAATGCATATTTTCTACTTACTTCACCAAGAATAATCAAGCATAAACCCTAGTTGAATATCCTCCACATGAAAATTTTCCAAAATACACCAAGATTTGCCTCTCCAAAGTTTGCACACCACTTAATTTCAGCCAATAACACTTAAAGAGGGTCGAATTTCAGACCACCACTTGTGTGATGAGTGAATGATGAAAAAATGAGAGTTTTATCTCTGTATTTATACAATAATTATGACCTTTAATTAATTTTATGTCATCAAAAGGCCGACATGACCAAATTACATGAAAAATCCATTTTTTACACAACTTCAAATAATTAAACCCTAAAATCATTTTTAGACATGATTTCATGCCCTTATAGGGTGACGTTGAGCCCCCTGGGTGGAACGTTGGGCCTCATCTGCAAAACGTTAGGCCTTACAAGCCCCTGGTTGATGCCACACATGCCAATTAGCACACAAATGCTTCCATAATGCCAATCCTGGCGTTGGGTGACGTCTAGGGTCACAGAGGTGACGTCATGGGCCTCCCAAGGCCAACGTCCAGGTGAAAGAGCAATATCCCCCTAGGTCTAGGTCTGCCAAAGTGTCTCTGGTGGAAAGTGCTTCTTTCTTCCTAGTGCAAGTCTCTGACATCTTTTCACCCTTGTCTAGGGTCACATCATCCATCTGTGGGCTTTCAGCCCCATGGAGGTCCGAGCTAATCACCTCCCCATATGTACCCGTCCACCAGGAAAAGTCCTGCAGTAGAAACAAGTATGCCCTCCATGGGCTCATAAGTCACAGGGATCATAGCAATGTCAATCACATCCAATAATCAAATTACCCAAACATGTGCATCAAACCCCCCTTTACCCAGACAAATGCTCAAAGACGTTATGTAGTTTAACAAGTGAGGTTTGGAGAGGGTCTCAAGATGTCCTATTGGGCTAATCCTCCTCAAGTTTGGGTTGTTTCCCAGGTGAGAGCCAATCTAGGTCATGTAAGTATGTGAAATGGTGTAGGGGAAATTTTTGGGAAAAGGGTGTCATGATAACAGGGAAATGTAGGTCTTGCATGTGGGTGCCTCTGTAAAGGGCGAGGTGCACCTTATCATTGATGCCATTGTTTCCTAGCCCATTCAATACCTTTTATTCTTAGTCTTATTGCTTTTTGGTCTTTTTATTTTCAAGGGAAAATTTGGGGGACATTGTCCTGGCGTGGTGACCAAAGGTGACAATGTTACCCACAAGCATTTCACAGAAATGAGAAGGTTGGCTCGTGATTAGACCCCCTTTCTCTTGGCTATTCCATCAAGAGCCACTACCCTGGTTTGGTGACTAGATAGATGGTAGTGTCATACCGCTACATGGCCATGGACCTAATAGGCTGGCTCATGATGAGACCTCCCATCCACCAACTAGACCTTGAGTTTTTTTTTATCTTACGGGTCCCCTTTTCTTACTAAGAAGCCTTTTATTGCTTCATAGGGAATCCCTAGGCGAGGCATCTAAAAGGTTTTATTTTTTCTTTTAACTCTTGCCAGCTACTTTTACCCTCTCAGCCTTTAGCCCCTTCTTCCCATAAGGAAAGGTACAACCCTTCCTAGTGTGGAAAACCCAATGCCCGAACCAAGGTAGGGGAAGATGAGAGGAATAATGATGAAAAGTGGTAAGTATGGAAGGAATGGATGATGACCTTTCATAGACCCACCCAGTGGCAACTCATCCTAAAGGAGAACCATCTTACTAGGGCATTATGTCACCCCCCCTAGGTATGAACAAGTTAAAGAGCATAATTTTCAAGAAAACGTTATGAAATGAAGGAGAGTTCAGTGCGACATATTCAAATGCTTCGAAAATCAGAGTGACGCATACCATGATACCCAAACTTGTAACCTCATAGAGAAAGACCCACTGCTACTTGAGGACCAGGATGGTGGGATGGACGTTGTTGTTGTTGATAGACGGGATGCACTGAAGAAAAGATGGGCCCTCCAGGGCCAAGCTTAAGTCGCCCGACTCTCGGCACTCCATGTCTAGGACCTGTGGGCCTCGAGACATAATCTTCTTAGTTATCCCTAGGATAGGGGATAATAGGAAACTAAAGAACATTTTTTCATCTTGTTAAGGCCCTGGAATTAAAAAACTTATGGCAAGTGATTAAAGGGTTAGGACTATGTAAGTGCGTTCTCATGAAAAAATACATTCACACATTACTTATGCTGAAGTGGATAAGGATTCGAAATAAATCATGAAAAAATACATTCACACATTACTCATGCTGAAGTGGATAAGGATTCCAAATAAATTTTTTGAATGCATCCATTGTTCTAAAAGCTTTGGTCCATTCATTCCCACTGATGGAGAAATAGTTAGATTGGAAGGTTGGGAATGGCAAGCACATTAGGCTGGGTATTGACCTTTGGATTGGAGGTGGTCATTCTTTCAAATTGTCAAATGGCCTATAAGCCACTATTTGTAAATCGAATATTACGTTGCTAGCTAATGTCAGTTTTGTGGGTGGCAATTGTTTTGGGGAGAATGGTGGAAGAAGGCTAAATAGTTGGGTTTGGTGGATCTAGAAGCTTAGGATTGGGATGGGTTTGTGTAGGAACTCGTAGCTAGTAATTAGAGAGGACACTTTAGTGTGGGAAAAAAAATCCCGCAAGTGGTTTCTATACTGCAAGACTTGGTTATGATGCTATGTTCCTTGATGTTCAATCTCAACCTATAAAATGGTGATGGTTAAAGGTGTAGAGCATAGGCCTCACCTTTTAGCAGGGTTTTCTCCCATATTAGGTTTCCCAGGATATATCTTGTGTTTATTTGTGTGGATGGTGTGTATATTTGCTTGTTCTTTCATTTTTTCATTCAATTATTTTCATAACTCTGAGCAATAAGCTAGTAATAACCAATCCAGGATATAAGGAAATAAATTGCATAATCTAATATTTCATAATAGTATAAGATATGGTGTGGCAAACTGTTCCAGTGGAATATCCACGACAACTTACAAATTAGGGAAACATGAGAAGGATAAGATGGCCTTAGTTAGAAGGGAGAGACTTTCTAATCCTAAGAAGGATGGAGGTTGGAAACTAAAGAACATTTTTCATCTTGTTGAGGCTTTGGCAACAAAAAACTTATGGCAAGTGATTAAAGGGTTAGGACTATGTAAGTATGTTCTAATGCAAAAATACATTCACACATTACTTATACTGAAGTGGATAAGGATGCCAAATAAAAATTTTGAATGAATCCATTGTTCTAAAAGCTTTGGTCCATTCATTCCCACTAATGGAGAAATGGTTAGATTGGAAGGTTGGGAATAGAAGGCACATTAGACCAGGTATTGAACTTTGGATTGGAGGTGATCATTCTTTCAAATTGTCAAATGGCCTACCAGCTACTATTTGTAACTCGAATATTGCGTTGCTAGCTAATGTTAGTTCTGTGGGTGGCAATTGTTTTGGGGAGAAGGGTGGAAGAAGGCTAAACAATTGGGTTTGGTGGATCAAGAAGCTTAGGGGTGGGATGGGTTTGTGCATGCACTCATAGCTAGTAATTAGAGAGGACACTTTAGTGTGGGAAAAAAATATTGCAAGTGGTTTCTATATTGCAAGGCTTCGTTATGAGGCTATGTTCCTTGGTGTTCAATCGCAACCTATAAAATGGTGATGGTTAAAGGTGTGGAAGATTAGGGCCCCATTAAAAATAATGATATTGTTATGGATGGCTCTATCCAACGAGTTTTTAACATGGGAAAATCTACTTAAATACAATTGAAGTTCTTGGATGGTGTCCTTTGTGCAAAATTTATTATGAGTCTATATTTCATATGTTGGTTGGATGCCTTTTCTCTAAGGAAGTTCGGGCTATTGTTGGAACACTCACTGAGGGGGTGTGTATTTGGAATGGATTTGCATTGGAGAGGTGATCAAATCTTGGTGGGAGGATTATTCTTTAGTTGAATTTGAAGCACTTCCTTTAGTCACTTCTCGAGCTCTATGGAGAGTAAGGAATGAGTTAATATTTGAGGGAGGGATAATCAGTCCACTCTAGGTCTTCCATAGGATTCAGCATGCCTTTGAAGGCCTCATCCTTAGAAACCAATGCCAATGCTAGCAAGCCTTGACATGTTTTTTTTTGTTCAATGTTGAGACTCTTCGATTTCTAGCATTTTTCTTGTACTAGCAACTTATTTTAGTTAAACATTTGGCTTTCTGATATTCTTTCTCTATCTTCTTTCAATATTGATTGGGAGTTGCTTTCACATTCCCACTTTTTGTACCTACATTGGATGTACTATTTTAGTCTCATTGACTTACTTTTATGGTCCTTCATTGGACAACAATAAAATTATCTTACCTTTATTAAGTCTCAAATTGACATCAATGATTACAGAGAACTACTACATCACATGTAAACATAATGATTCCAACAGACTATTGCAACAAATGTAAACATAATATGGAGCACAAGTTAGTTTTAGATGGTATTGTATGAATTTATCATTATATGATGTATAGATTGACCTTTTTAAATTTCAAATTATTGAATGATGCATTGTATTTGTTTGTCATTTTTTATAATTAATTATTAATAAAATTTTAGGAGTCCCTTCAATGATTCTCAAACTCGTGTCCCCATCTTCCCTTCCTTAAATCTTTATGACTAGTGTAATATTCCGATTTTTACTCGAAATATTTTTAATTAAATTGTTAAATGCTTTGCACGGATATTTTATTTTCTACTATACTGAGACGATGGAGTAGATATACCATGGTGCTATGAATATTGTGAACATTTTATTTTTGCAGTTAATAAAGAATAAGATCAAGCTCAATTGAGCATGAGCACCTAAAGGGGATATGATACCACAAGAGGGGAAAGGTGATGGGGTCTAAGGGGGGTTTATGGCTAAAAACATCTACCTTATGTTACTTTGAATCTTCACTAATTTCAAAATATGAGTTGCAAAGTTAAAAGAGATTAAGAGGAGTGGAGGAAACAAATACCTCAATCTAAGCCATCATTTCCTAAAAACTAGCAAGTTGTTTCCCCTACATTCTTGGAACTAGGAAAGAAGTTGAATTAGAATTTTCTTGCTATCATGCATGCATGGAAAATTCGAATGGGAAGGAAGAGATTGTTGGAAAGAGGGGGAAGGAGAGTTTTAGAGTGTTAGACAATAGGAAAAGAGAGCCAAGTCCATGATAGAACATACCAACCATGTAATGAAGCTTAGTAGTGAATATCACTTGGTTTGGACATGTTTAGTTTGAAATTCAGAGTTTTTATTTTCTTACTTCGCCCTGATGGTATCACAGCCCGGCTAGGGGTGGTTTCCCTAGAAAACTACCTACAGTTGGGTGGAAATTGCTCACTCAGTTGATTGTTTGGTCTGCAACATTCAAAAGATAAATTTATATCTCCGTTCTAGGTTATAACTAATTCAAACTGTGAAATTGTGGATGGCTCATTAAATCAGTTATAGTTTCTTTGATGGTTACTTGGTTGATCCTGCTAGTTGTCATATGCTTGTCTCAAATATTAAGCCATATATATGTGTGTGTGTGTGTGTGTGTGTGTGTGTGTGTGTGTGTGTGTGTTTTTATGAAAATTTAGATAAACAGTGTGATTTTACTTTTGTCATTTCTGTCTCTGGTTCCTGAGAGTGCTTGTAGATCATTGTTTCTGCATTTGTTGTTGAATTAAATCTAGGTCAACCTCTCTCTGTGGAGGGACAAGATTAATTCATGGATTCTCTATGCAATTATAAGATCCTGTCTCTTTTTCATGATTCTTGTTGTATACACAGTCGGAATCTATTGTGTTGTCCGAAGTGTTACGATAGTTCCTATTGGGTTTCTCTTGTAAACAGGTCCTCTGAAACTCATTTCTATTGCAGATAGTAATAATGGGAACACTAGCACTCTCTCTCCAAACTATTTTGTTCTGGATGGTTTGTTGTTTTCTTTTGCCTTTGGATGTCGCCCAATTTCTCTTACTACCAATGTTGATTGGCACTCCTTCTACAATGTCCCGCATGTTGCACCCAATATGCCCCAATCCCTGGTTTTTGGCTCCAAGCCTAAGGTCAAATTCAAAACATGTGTATCACCATTATTAAAGGGGGGGGAATTGATTGTCTGGTTATAAATCTCATGTAGATTTGATATGTGGATTGCTTCGAATTGATCGCCCTATTACAGAGAAGCTGATATAGAATTGATATATCGATAACTTGGATTTGATTGCCTTGTTAAATCTTTGCATGGAAGCCTTTGTGGATTTGATTGTGGGTATATTGTAATTGATTGCCTTATTAAAACCTTACGGAGAAGCCCATGTAGAATTCCCTTGCAGGATCCCTTTGCACACTTTTTAATTATGTAGTAAAGGGGAGCCTGTTGAAACTGGGATGTATGGTTAATGCCCGAGTTCTTTGTGTTGATGTAGTTTTGAATTCGTCATTTAGTAGTGTATTGTATAGATGCAACACACTGGATTCCTCCCTTATTCATAATTCATATAACAACATCTTTGGGCATTGTTTCTAGTTAATGACCCTCAAGGGATCAACGACTATTCCAAGGGGCGTCTCTTCTAACCCAAACCGCCCGGGACTTTCACTTGGCCTCATAGCTTTGAGATATGAAAAGATAGTAAAACAAATTGGTTGCATTAGCATGGTATCATGTTCTTGAGGATTTGAACTAAAGCTCACTTGATTAACCATTGACCACAGATTACTCGAAAGGTTGTTTATAATTGTTCTTACTTTGCCTATTATTAGAAGACTTTGTTTTTCTTATGTTGTTAGATTGCTCATTACACTTATAGTATTCTGAATATTTTTCTGGCCTCTTCCAAAGTTTGAAAGAGTTATTTTGATACTTAAATATCATATAGA
>SNQJ01S0216773.1:1701-15143 GCA_010110895.2 Picea sitchensis | reverse complement strand
TCAAGATTGATGTTTTTCTTGGCTTGTGATAAGATGTCGCAGGGAAGTTTTTTTACAGCCATTGGAGAGTTGATTTTGTTGACGCCAAAGAGTTCGAAAGAGGGACTTGATTCTCAGTGGGAAGGTTGGCAGTCTTCCAAGCACAGAGAGAACAGTGGGTCAGCAGCAGCCAGAGAGCAGTGGTTGAAGGACATAGCTAGTTGCAGTGAACGGCATGTCAGAGTATTCAGGTGTTTGTCAAAAATATTTTGATATAACTTGAAAGAAGATTGATGATCATAAGCTTTTGTGGGTCCAAAAGCCTTTCAGTGGGAAGGTGTGATCAAAATCTGGACCAGGGGGCAAAATTTTGCTCAATTTTCAAAGTGCTCAGATTGCGACGAAAATGGTGCCATTGCGTCTGTCTCGTCTTCTTGATTCCGACAGTATATTTACTTTCGCAAACGGAGTCCGTATGGAGAAGATATCGCGATCTGTTCGCCGAGCCAAACAGGCAAAAAATTGATGATGATTGTACCTGTCCGTACTGGACACGTGTCAAGTCCGTACGGTCCATACAGGACACATGGCATGTCCGTACAGGACACATGGAGGCTCCAGGGCGTGACACGTGTCATGCATTTATGGACTTTTCAGCATACGATTTGACCAATCTTGAAGTGACACGTGTCACCACTGGATGGGTGACACGTGGCACAGATGACGTCAACATTTGACGTGGCGACCATACGATGACGTGGGCTAATCGGTGGTTGACAAGTGGCAAGGTGACGTGGCACGTTTTCATTGGTTGACGTTGGCGAATAGCAGGTTGACACGTGTCAGATTTTGGGCAAATGTTATGAGGACACGTGGCCCAATCGGAGGGCACCACGTGCCCCCCTCATTTTTGGTTTGTGTGTTGGTTCAAAAAAACTTGTGGAGCCGACCAGAATTGAACTGGCGACCTCCCCTCTTGCCAGAGCTTTAACAAGGTTTCCGTAACCAACTTACCCGCCTTTGTTCCTTGTTTGCATTACAGTACATATTATATATATGTTTGAATGTAGTGTCGAGCGGAAAGGGGGGTGGGCCGGGGCATAGCCCCGACCCATGGTCGCGTGATATGTTACATATGCCCATACTTTATATTGCGCGGGGGTGATTATACATGGTTCCATTTTATAATATGACCATATATTATAACTGCGTGCGTTAATTATATGGATGTGACCATAACATTTGTTGTTTGCCATAACGGTTGGCGCACGGTTGGTGTGTGCGGTTGCACAGTTATGTATAGCCTGTGGATATGGTTCCATTGCACACATATGACTGTGTATTATGCGTGGGAACTGGTATGTTTTGGTTTTAAAACGGTTGAACGACCCGCCATGTGTTCCATTGCTATTTGGCATTGAAACGGTTGAACACCTTTTTATTTTAGCCCAAGGTCGTATGACTCATATGCCCAGGTGTTAGGCGGTTGGGGGCTGGAGGCACCCTAACCGTTCTACGGTTTGCACCGTTGGCGCGGTTGCACCCGGTTCCAGGTTTAAACGCACGTTTTGGAGCGTGTTCCAGGTTCATGCACACAGAGGTGCGTTCTGTAGAACCAGTTCCAGCAAAGCTTGAAGGAGGAAAATGGAGGAGGCCTAACTTCTTCACCGTTTGGCCGATTGAGGTGCCGTAAAAGCCCAGCTAAGGGTTTTTGGACGTGCTGGATCCATTAGTGCTGTTTTCAAGGCCTTTTGAAGACTTCTTCTGCAAGTTTTTCACCATTGAAGTTTCAACAAGCTTCAGGGAGCTTGAAGTCCTCTTTGATGGAGGACATGGTTTGGTGAGCCTATGTTTGTTTTCTGTGATTGAATAATCATTTTTGGCTAATTAATATGCTCTGAACACATTGGGACAGGTTTCAGAGGTTGTTGAGGACTTTTACAGGTGTTTTTGCCAAAGAGAAGCTCATGGAAGCTTATGGCCACATGTAGAAGAGGTCATGCCCGGATGAGCCATGATCCGTTTTCAGACTTCTATTAGTCGTTTTTGGGGTTTTTATGTGTTCTGATCTCAATGGTACAATTTTTTTTTCCATTGGAGTTGAGAAGCAGCTTGTAAAATAACTTTTGACTAATTAATCCCAGAGAGCCAAGTCCATTATGGAGGCTCAAGGAGATGTAGCCCGGAGGGGGGTAAACTCCTTTATCATGTTGTTCTTGTTGTGCATTTGATGGTTTATTTTCTGCAAGTATTGTTGCTGTGTATTTATTTGAAGTACATGTTTAACCATTTACAAGAACATTTGCTCACACATAAGCATTTACAAGAAGAAACACGAACTTAACACATAAGTTTATATTGCATATTTATACACATGAAGCAAGGTCCTGTAAAGTTTATTTTAATGAAGTAGGGGTGCTTGCATAGCATAACAAGTCAGCCTTCTATTTTCAGATCACCAGCCCTGGACTCCGTGTGTCAATTTTTATATCGTGGAACTGGGAGTGCTATTTGGAGGACATAGAACAATAAAAGTGCAATGTTGAGTCAACGAGTCCGCAGGTCCGCTTATCAATTTGTATATCACGGAATTCTGGGTGCTATTTGTAGGGCACAGAACAATGGAGGCCCAGTTTTGAGTCTGCCTACCCGAGAACCCACGATCCAAAATGTGGTTAAGCATGGAATGCACAATCCGTACATGTTCTATAAATATCATGTCCATACTTTATAGTCCCATAATACACGGCAAGAAAAAAAGGAAAAAGGACGGACGAGTCCGCAGTGTAATAGTAGATCACGGAAATTTGGAGTCGAAGATTTATATCACGGAACAAAAAGCAGAAGACTTCAATTGCAGCAACTCAGCAACTGCGTGCATAAAATTCACTAAGTATGAAAAGGAGCAGTGGGCGGTCCAATTCACCATGAGAGGATATAGATGGAGATGAATATATGTTAACACGCCAACGTATATACAGGCGATCATAGAAAGGTGACTAAGTATATAACCAGAGAGCCATAATACACAGGAAGAAGAAAAGGGAAAAATGACTAAGGAGTCTGTGGTGAAATTGTAGATCACGGAAATTTTGAGTACAAGATGTGAACCCGGTAGTCAATTTGTATATTGTGGAGGGTCAGATGCCAACTATTTCATACCATTGTGTTCAGTTGTTGCGAGTAAGAGTAGAACCAATCTATATTAGGAACGAGAGGAAGTTAGTACTTTGAAACATTTGTGAACCATGGTAGAACGAAGTTTGGTGCCAACTTGAAACAGTATCCAAGAGTTGGACATTTCGTGAGCCCGACAACAGGAGGACCCAAAACATGCTCACAAGATCTTTGCAGAAGACACGAGGCCCCGACGTTCAAATTGTATCGCTTCGAACATTTGAATACATAATCTATAACAGGGAAGAGCAGATGATGTCAGAATCTGGTAGTCAATTTGTATATTGCGGAGGATGTCATGCCAACTGTTTCGTACCTGTCTCCAGTTGTCACTACTAAGAGGTAATTTAGTATTGAAAATATTTTTTTAGATACTGTTAGATACTTGATAGGCATTGTCATCCGTAAACAATGGAAATATCCACCCCGCCAACCCCGGACTCCGTGTGTCAATTTGTATATCGCAGAACTGGGAGTGTTGTTTGGAGGACACGGAACAATAGAAGTGCAATGTTGAGTCAGCCAGTCCGCAGGTCCTCTTGTCAATTTGTATATCGCGGAATTCTGGGTGCTATTTCTAGGGCACGGAACAATGGACACCCAATTTTCATCCCTCCTACCTGAGAACCCACGATCCAAAATGTGGTTATGCATGGAATGCGCAATCCGTACATGTTCTATAAAATATCATGTCCATACTTTATAGTCCCATAATAAATGGGAAGAAAAAAAGGGAAAAAGGACGAAGGAGTCCACAGTATAATTGTAGATCACAAAATTTTTGAGTGGAAGATGTATATCACGGAACAAAAAGAAGAAGACTTCAATTGCACCAACTCGACAACCGCGCGCATAAAATTCACTAAGTATGAAAAGGAACAGCGGGTAGTCCAATTCACCATGCGAAGATATAGATGGAGATGAAGATATGTCAACACACCAACGTATATAAAGGCAATCATAGAAAGGTGACTAAGTATATAACCAGAGATCCATAATACATGGGAAGAAAAAAAGGGGAAAAGGAGTAAGGAGTCTGTGGTGGAATTGTAGATCGCGGAAATTTTGAGTACAAGATGTGAACCCATTAGTCAATTTGTATATTGCGGAGGGTCGGATGCCAACTGTCCTTGCTTGAAATATTGTGAGGGACCAACGTGAAAAGTCATACCATTATGTTCATTTGTCGCTAGTAAGAGCACAACCAATCTATATTAGGAACGAGAGGAAGTTAGTACTTTGAAACATTTGTGAACCGTCGTAGAACGAAGTTTGGTGCCAACCTGAAACAATATCCAAGAGTTGGACATTTCGTAAACTCGACAACAGGAGCACCCAAAACAGGTTGACAAGGTCTTTGTAGAAGACGTGAGGCGTCGATGTTCAAATTGTATCTCTCTGAACATTTGAATGCATAATCTGTAATAGGGAAGAGCAGATGATGTTGGAATCCGGTAGTCAATTCGTATATCGCGGAGCGTGTGATGCCAACTGTTTTGTACTTGTGTCCAGTTGTCACTACTAATAGGTAATTTAGTATTGAAAATAATTTTTTAGATGTTGTTAGATACTTGATAGGGATTACCATCCGTAAACAATGGAAATCTCCACCTTGCCAACCCTGGACTCTGTGCGTTAATTTGCATATCGCGAAACTGGGAGCGTTGTTTGGAGGACACAGAACAATAGAAGTGCAATGTTGAGTCAGCGAGTCCGTAGGTCCGCCTGTCAATTTGTATATCACTGAATTCTGGGCGCTATTTGTAGGCCATGAAACAATGGACACCCAATTTTGAGCAAGCCCGCCCGAGAACCCGCGATAAAAAATGTGGCTAGGTATGGAATACACAGTCCAATCCGCCATAAAATTCATTAAGTATGAAAAGGAACAATGGGTGGCCCAATTCGCCATGCGAGGATATGGATGGAGATGAAGATATGTCAACACGCTAACGTTGGAGGCAGTGATCATAGAAACGCGACTAAGTATATAACTAAAAATCCATAATACACAGGAACAAGACAAGGGAAAAAGGACTAAGTATCTCGAAGAAGAACATCTACTATTTGATTATTAATGCAAATGATTTCGAACCTGTGCTGAGTTCTTATCAGTTAAGGCATAAATTGTAGATGATGGAAGTATCTTTTGTACCACTGTGTCCAGTTTCCACTAGTAAGAGCATTGTTGATACTATTAAATACTTGATAGGCATTACCATCTGTAAACAATGGCAATCTCCACCCCTCCAGCCCTGGATTCTCTGTGTCAATTTGTATATCGTGGAACTGGGAGCGCTTTTTGGAGGACACGAAACAATAGAAGTGCAATGTTGAGTCAGCCAGTCCGCTGGTCTACTTGTCAATTTGTATATCGCGGAATTTTGGGTTCTATTTGTAGGGCACGGAACAATGGACACCCAATTTTCAGCCCGCCTGCTTGAGAACCCACGATCCAAAATGTGGCTACTCATGGAATGCGCAATCCGCACATGTTCTATAAAATATCATGTCCATACTTTATAGTCCCATAATACACGGGAAGACAAAAAGGGAAAAAGGATGGAGGAGTCTGCAGTGGAATTGTAGATCACAAAAAATTTGAGTGGAAGATGTATATGACGGAACAAAATGAAACAAACTTCAATGGGGCCAACTCGGCAACCGCGCACATAAAATTCACTAAGTATGAAAAGGAACAACGGGCGGTCCAATTTTCCATGCGAAGATATAGATGGAGATGAAGATATGTCAACACGCCAACATATATAAACACGATCATAGAAAGGCGACTAAGTATATAACCAGAGAGCCATAATACATGGGAAGAAGAAAAGGGAAGAAGGAGTAAGGAGTCCACAGTGGAATTGTAGATCGCGGAAATTTTGAGTACAAGATGTGAACCCGATAGTCAATTTGTATATTGCGGAGGGCCGGATGCCAACTGTCCTCGCTTGAAATATTGCGGGGGACTAGCATGAAAAGTCATACCATTCTGTTCTATTGTCGCTAGTAAGAGCACAACCAATCTATATTAGGAACGAGAGTAAGTTAATACTTTGAAACATTTGTGAATCTTTGTAGAACGTAGTTTGGTGCCAACCCGAAACAATATCCAAGAGTTGGAAATTTCATGAACCCGACAACAGGAGCACCCAAAACAGGCTGACAAGGTATTTGCAGAAGACGCGAGGCCCTGACGTTGAAATTGTATCGCTCCGAACATTTGAATGCATAATCTGTAACAGGGAAGACCAGACGATTTCAGAATCAGGTAGTCAATTTGTATATCGCGTAGGGTGTGATGCCAACTGTTTCGTACCTGTGTCCAGTTGTCACTAATAAGAGGTAATTTAGTATTGAAAATATTTTTTTAGATGTTGTTAGATACTTGATAGGGATTACCATCCGTAAACAATGGCAATCTCCACCCTGCCAACGCTGGACTCCGTGTCTCAATTTGTATATCGTGAAACTAGGAGCGTTGTTTGGAGGACACAAAACAATAGAAGTGCAATGTTGAGTCATCCAATCCGTAGGTCTGCCTGTCAATTTGTATATCGCAGAATTCTGAGCGTTATTTGTAGGCCACGGAACAATGGACACCCAATTTTGAGCCTGCTCGCCCGAGAACCCGCGATAAAAAATGTGGCTAGGTATGGAATACGCAGTCCAATTTTCCATAAAAATCACTAAGTATGAAAAGGAACAATGGGCGACCCAATTCACCATGCGAGGATATAGATGGAGATGAAGATATGTCAACACGCCAACGCTGGAGTTGGTGATCATAGAAACATGACTAAGTATATAACTAGAAAGCGATAATACATGGGAACAAGACAAGGGAAAAAGGACTAAGTATCTCGTAGAAGAAAATCTACCGTTTAATTATTAATGCAAATGATTTCGAACCCATGCTGAGTTCTCATTAGTTAAGGCATAAATTGCAAATCATGGAAGTATCTTTCGTACCACTGTGTCTAGTTGCCACTAGTAAGAGCATTGCTGATGTATATCAAGAAGGACGCCAAGTTGCTAGGGATGGAAGGCAACGACAAATACTTTCAAGGAAGTTAATGTATACGAGGAACCCGCGGTGTTTAGATCACAGATGTTTTGAGTGAAAGATGTATATAACAAAACAATAAATAGCCGGGTTCGTAAGCGTCGATCCCACTATGGCGACCATAAAATTGGTTAGATATGGAAAGGAACAATGATTGGCCCAATCTGTCTTGTGAGGATATAGATGGAGATGAAGACATGTCAGCCCACCAACTCTGGAAACAGATACCATAGAAAGGAGACTAAGTATATATCCAGAAAGAGATAATGAGCGGGAAGAAGGAAAGGCCAACCCGACAACCCTGACCATAAAATTGCGTAGGTATGGAAAGGAACAATGCTCGGTCGGATTCGTCATGTGAAGATACAGATGGAGATGAAGACATGTTAGCCCGCGAACCCTACAACCGCCCATCATAGAAAGACGACTAAGTATAAAACCAGAAATCCATAATGGACGGGAAAAGGAAAAGGGGAAAAGGGACAAGTATCTGACAGTGGAAAAACCTTTTTTTTCCGTTTATTAATGATAATGTTTTCAAACCCCTGCTGGGTTCTCACTAGTAAAAGCATAAACTGTAGATCACTGAAGTTATTTGGCTGCAAGATGTATATGACGGAACATGGGACATAGGTGCTGGGTACCGCGAACCCAAGGGATGGTGGCTAGATAACTGGCTAAGTATTAGCCAATAGATAAAATCCTTATCATTTATCCATCTTGTATTCCTTGCAGACCACAGAAGTTCTTTGGTTGCAAGATGTATATGATAGAACAAGGATGGGATGGGAGTAAATGCGCCCGAGTACACACACACTGCGTCAACATACTGAACAAGAACATTGCGTCAACACTTGAGCTGCCTTGTTGTAACTCATTAATTCATTCTATTTATGGCACCTGAAGAATGGAATTAGGACAGTTCCTCCAATTTGTTTCTTTAAATACAGGGCCGACGCCACATAAGTATGGCTTATGAAAAAATATTCTTAAATGTAAAGTGTAAGCAACGAACATAGCAAGATTTATTTAAATTGAAGTAGTGGGCAACAGAAAGAAAAGCTTCTCGTCCATGTTTAACAACACAAGAGAAGGTACAAAATAAAATTAAAACAAATACCAGAGATTGGAAAATACTATTAAAAAATAAACCATAATTATTCTATATTCAAATAAGATGGGTTACAAAATACAGCGAAGTCTATTTGCCACAACGATTGCGATTTGGCCTGCCGACGACCAATAAAAAATACGTACATTGATGACGCTTCTTGACAGTTTTCTTGACGTTCAAAACCTTTATTGGTAAAAAAATGAGTTGAATATCAATTTGGAGGTTTGTACTTAATCGGGTCTGCCAAGTACATCTATCCCAGTTTTTTGAATAACTTGTCTCTTCCAGACATGCCCTGCTCGCAATGGCTGCTTATTCAACATTCCATTCTTTGCCAAGTATTAATTTCCCTTTGTCGTCCAAAACTTGGGGTTTAAGGTGCTTTCCTTGCAATGTTCTTGACCCTTGACATCTGAGACAACTTAGAAATGCAATTCATGCTGATATCAAATTGGAGGGAGTCGTTTTATGTCACAATAGCCATGGCAGGGGAAAACCTTTCAAGTATGTTGTGACTGGTATTATCCCTGTATTCGATCATCTGGTTGGTTGAAAAGCCTGCCTGAAGATTTGTATGTTGAAATTATTTTCTTTATTACAGTAAATTGGAAGAAACGTCCAACCCAACTACAAAATGAAAATCTGTTGAGGTGCATAACTTTTTCAGCCAACACAACTCTAGCAAGTGCATCAAATGATGCAGAACACACCATCACATATCTGACAAGTGTATAAAATGTTGCATATCACATCAAAATATATCTTTCCTCATAGCCGTGGCAGGTATGGCGGCCCACAGAAAGGTCTAGAATGTTCGAAGGTGATGCCAAATATGTGGAGTCTGCAACTACATCCAGAGGAAACCGAACAAACTTTGACAAAGAACCTGACTTTCTATCAAGTCATTTACTAGACCCACATGTAGCTCATCAAACTTTGAAATAGAAACTTTTGTAGTGATAATATGTCGTTTTATCCACACATACAGTTTCTGTTATCCGCCTCCAGTTACATTCGCAAATGGAGTAATATTTCGCGTCATTTATGAACATGACAGACCATTTTTGCAAGGCACTATAAATGCGCTGCCTCCGAGGAACACAAATTCTTGTGGGATCTGAAGAATTTGATACACTTGCCAAATCTGTCTTGTTGGAAGAAGCTATATACTTCAACGAAGAAATATTTTGCATGTGACCTGAAAATCCATTACAACTCCCAGCAAGAAAACAAAGAAGTTCAACAAACAAATCTCCAGACAACCTTTTCAACCAACCAAAGCATCAAACACAGGGAGAACACCAACCAAAACATACTTGTTCTATTTTTTTCCTCCTCTCTGAGTTTCTCTTCGATAACACAGTTTTTTTTTTACTGAAAGCTCACGTCACATAAAACCAATCTCTCTTTTTTCATCTAGGCCTCAATCACATCTCTAAGTTGTCTTACATGTCCATGACCAGGAACATTAGAATGAAGGCACCCTAAAGCGAAACTCTTTGATGATAGAGATAACCGACTATAAGTATTTAAAAGCAACGCTGGATGATCTTCCATAGATTTTCTGTTAATTCATTTTAATGACAGATGTTCTTGATATTTTCGCTTATTAATGCAAATCTTTTCGAATATGTACGTCGAACAATGACTAATAACATGTATTAAAATTCCCATATCCGAGCAGATTCTTAAATCTGACATCTAAGATATGCACAATATTAAAGAGGGACATGACATCAAGGCCTCTATGGGTAACACGTTCGTGGACTATGCTGAATCTTTTAAGAAAACTAAAAGACCGCTAATAAAAAAAAAAAAAAAATTGTTTTTGCAAATTCAAAATGCAGGCAAAAGAAATAAGCAGATCCCATAATATTCGCCTATCTATTCATTTTAATGGGATATTTCCTCCAGATTTCTAGTTATTAAAGCCCATCTTTTTGAACCTGTTTGGTCGGTTCTGACTTTTCAAATCATAATTAATGTCTATTGGGAAGGGCGAAAGGTAGAGGGGATGCAGGGGAGCAACAAATGGTTTTAAATTTTTTGAACCTGAAAAATCATCAACCCGCTAAACTTTGAAAAGTCGAATAAGTATGGAAAGCTAGGTAGAATAGACAAACTCATTGTAGGCAGAGGCACGCTTGCGAGTTCGAGTGGTGCCAGGTCGAGTTCTAGAGCACAAACATTTTGGGTAAAATATGTATACACCGAACACGACCTTTCATAGTTCGATAGAAGCTATCTGCGAAGTCGTGTCCATAAAATTGGCTAAGTATGCAACCGAACAACTCTCGGTTGGAATGACCACAAAAAGGCGAGCAACTATAGAGTCGCAAACGTAGTTTACAAGAGGAAAATAAAAGGGAGAGAACAACTATATCGCCCACACAACAAAACCTAATCCCATAACTATGAAACCATAGTAACACATAATCCATGGAAAAAGCATCACCAGCTACGAAATATAGTTTGAGGCCAACAAACTCTAGTTCAATGCCTAAGAGATGCAATTTACATCGACTCCATTTTTTTAGTATGTTATTTTATCTTGATAGTATTCTATGCATACTCCACTGCAAAAAATGTAACAAGAGATCCAACCGCGGATGCAACATCCCAATATTGCAAACCCTAACTAAACAAGAAGAAGCAACAAAGCAAATAATAGCCCATGGAACCTACTCCCATAACTATGAAACCATAGTAACACATAATCCATGGAAAAAGCATCGCCAACTATGAAATATAGTTTGAGGTCGACAAACTATGGTTCAACGCCTAAGAGATGCAATTTACATTGACTCCATTTTTTTAGTATGTTATTTTATCTTGATATTATTCTATGAAGACTCCACTGCAAAAAATGTAACAAGAGATCCAATCGTGGATGCAACATCCCAATATTGCAAACCTTGGCCAAACAAGAAGAAGCAACAAAGCAAACAACAACCCAGTTAAGAAGCACCAAAAGGACCAACTGCAGGTGCAGGACCAGAACCCTGAAAATTTGAATCAAACAACATGCAGTGAAGAAAGAAGCAAGCAACAATCACTCCACCAGGAATGACTCAGTTCCAATCGCAATTGCAGAAACCCAAACGTGCAAACTGCAACAACACGAACATGCAAGCAAGAAAAACGACAACATGCAAACAAGAAATTAGTGGAGATGCAAAAAACAAGCATGGACTAGTAAACCACCAATGCCGCTAATGCATATAAATTTAAAAAATGGAAGAAAATGTATTCTACCAAGCTTGTTAAGTAAGCATTCAATGCTACCAAGCCTTTTAGGTAAATATTCAAGTCTGTCATAAATGCCCTGTAAACATTTAATAAAAAAATGCAATGTGGCAGGTCTCTGACGTATCCCAAAAAAATTATTATATTTTTTGTAACAATAGTTCGAACACCAGAGAATGTATTGGAAGGCCAAAAATATTTCGATAAATTTACCTAACATAAAATGTTAAACCAAACATTTGAATTAATGCTAGCATTAATCCACCTTCGACAAATGCATAACAAAATATATGATTCAAAAAGACCATATACGATCAAATACTTTGGATATTCCAACATATATAACATTGGGAATAGCGAAGCTGACAATAAGACCTCCAATCCCTTGTCCAATTAGAGCATGACAAATATGGTACTTTTTTTAATATAAAAATCGATGTTTTCAGTTACCTGGTTCCACCAGTCGATAATATGGAAATATTTCTGGTCAAAGGACAAAGTAATAGGAAGTCAACGATTTATCGATCGCTATAGTCCCTCTATGCCTACGACAGGGACTAATAACATAGTTTTCTTTTGTCTATGATATTTCATCACTTCATAAAAATTTAAACACTTTATTTTCCATTTCAAGTTTTCATCATAAGAGAGGGTTATATCATCTTGGATGTTCCAAAAATCGAACCATTTATCAAAATAATTTTTCCAACTCCTTTTTAGTCAAGGATGAGTTAGGCACGATTGCATGCAAATGATTGAGAACTTTGTCTTAGTCAAGTTTTACTATCTTGTGCTTCTATAGAGTATATTGTTTTAGAGATTCACATTTCATAGGGAACATACTAGCTTCTAGGAGGAGAATGGAGTAGGGAGTTTGCTTTTAATCTTGAAGTTGCTAGTAATGAACTACTTTTGGATTTGCTTCGTTTTGTTCCAATTTTCTTGGGATATGCTTCCACCCCAAATTTGACAACCATATAGGATTTGAGGATCACTAATGTTACAAGGCTAGAGAAAATTTATTTCTTTCTACTTCTAATGTCAAACTTCTTGTAATGTACCCATGGAGGATAATATGGGATACCTAAGGAGGTACCCAAGGGGAGTAAATAATGTAATGTGGCCATAATCATGGAATAAAGTCCACTTAGTAATGGGTGGGTATTAAATAGGTCCAATAGGTAGTTAGAAGGAGTAGTATAAATAATGAGAGGTGGTTGGCATATACCACAAAAAACACTCACGAGAAAAAAAATAAAATAAAAAATAATATATATATATATATATATATATATATATATATTGTTGGCAAATTCGGTGAAAATGCAGCGTAAGCTTGTCATTGATGGAAAGTACAACATTGAAGATGAAAGGCAAACATAAGACAAGTTCAAAGAGGTGAATGATCGAAAGCAGTGAGTGCACGCAGCGAGAGCCGTCAGATTTGGTGCAGAGTTGCCGACAGCCGTCGGATCTGCGGAAGTTGCACGGAGGATAAGTTCCCATGAACAAGAGGAGAGGCTTCATCGGAGAATTGGGAATCGTAGTTTCATGAGTCTCGTGCACAATTACAACGAAAACTCCGAAATCGCGATTTGATCTCAGTCGTTAAAGCAAGCATGAGATATGGACCGTTGACTTTCTTCATCGGACAATCGGGGATCGGGATTTTATAATGTCCAATTCACTTGACATCTAAAACTCCGAAATCACGATATGCGATTTCGTGATTTGATCTCAGCCGTTAAAGCAAGCATGAGATATGGACCATTGATTTTCTTCATCAGAGAATCGGGGATCGGGATTTTATAATGTCCAATTCACTTGACATCGAAAACTCCGAAATCACGATATGCG
>SNQJ01S0216772.1:0-15449 GCA_010110895.2 Picea sitchensis | reverse complement strand
AGCTAAGACTTAGTTATGTGAGTGAGAGATCTACTTCTAGAATATTTTAGCCATGTGAGCATAATCAAATAAAAAACACATAACTAATCTAGCCATACTATATTGGGGGTTGGCTTTGCCAACTACTCAGCCAAGGTGTAGGCAACCACAATACTTGAAATGGAAAGAAAGCAACAACAAACCACTCACAATGGCACAAGGTGGAGGCAAGCCTACCTTTGTTGTGCCAAAGAGGGTTGAAATGTAAAAGATTAAACTATCACTAGAACAGTCCTAGCCACAGAACCTTGTCCTAATGACAAGTGGGGCAAAAGAATGAAAAAATACTGAAAATGAAAGTACACCCTAGCCTTACGATTTTGGGGATGTCTCACCCAAGGTGTAGGCACTAACCACTTGTTACAAGAAAGAAAAAATATTACAAGAATGCAAGCCTCAAGGGAACTTCCCGGGGACTTGCAACAATACTAGAAAGAGAAGGGAAAGGGTGAGTTTTCGTTACCCAATCAATGGAGAAACTTTTGAGGTGTTGTATGACCGAAAGTGGGCAGCATAACCCTTGTACCTGGTAAGAACCTGCAAAAGCCAGCAAGCTAATGCTTGCTGGAAATGCTGCACAACACACAAAAGTCAAGAAAAAGCTATGTTTTAAAGCAAAATATTTTCACATACAAGTATCCAAATTAGAGTTGAATAAAAATGACCTATCTATGATGGTAAACAAATTGAAATATGGAAGGAAAGAGCAGAGATATCAGATCTGAAAAACAATGGAGTGTAGGTAGGTTTTAAGAGTAGACTCTTCCTTGAGGCTATCCCAATAAAACCCTAGAGGTAAACCTGCAAATCTTGTAAGAAGATCTCAATAGAAGCAAGAAGTAACAAGAATACCCTTTGTTTCTTCAAATCCTCCAAAGCCTTTCTATTACTCAAGGAGAGAGTCTTGCAGCAACAAGTTGCTCCAACACTCTCAACAGCAAAATGGAAGGAAAGCAAAATGAACAAGAGAGAGAGAGAGAGATGAGATGAAAATTCAATAGCATAACACTAGCTCAAGAGATGGTGAGGAAAAGAGTGAGGGAGGGGTTCTATTTATACCCAAAGAGGCAAAACGACCCCTCTTAGATCAATTCCAAGTGTCACACCCAAGTCAAAGGAGGGAATCTCAAGGAGAGGGCACAACTTTAGGGTTTTAGACAAGGATTGATGAGGTGGATGAGTGAGTTGGAGTGTGGGGACATGGTAAGGATGAGGTGGGAGGCTAGGAAGGGTGCACCTCATGTGGGAGGGGCCCACAACTCAAGTGGAAACAATTTACCACGCTTTTGCATAGTGGGGGTTGCAAATGCCCCTAGGGGCGTGAGGGTATCAGAAAAAGAGTGGGTAAGGGGGTGTGTAAAGGTTAGGAGGTGGGTTGGGTAGGTTAGGAATCATCTCTCTCCCATTTATCCATCTTTACTTTACCCTATTAGCTCAAAATTACAAAAATGACATTTTACCTATGTCATGACATAGCAATTAAAATTGTTGTTTTCACTGACTGAGACTCCTGGTGGACAAACACCTAGCAAAAGTTGTCCAACTGAGCCGAAACTTGGTCCAAGGGTGTAGGGGGTGTCTTTCCATTTCTTTTGAGCACAAATACCCCTAGCAAAAGCCCAAGGACCTAGTTTTTACAATATTTGCTCAAAAATAATTAATTAATTAAATAATTAAATTTCCAGCCTTAGGAAAATTTAATTAATTAAAAAAAACCTATCTAGACTCGACAGAATTCCGCGAAACTTTCTAAGATGTCATACATGGTCATTTTCATCATTCCTAAACAATAACTACCAGAGGATAACTCCATTAGAATGCCCTTCACCACTTTGGAGAAATTATTGCTGGTGTGAGGGAAAAACTCAAGGGAAATTAATAAGCCTGAAAAGCCCAATTAATAACCTGAGGATAAAAAACCCTCAGTTAAAGGAACTCTCCTAATGAAGAAATCCCAAGGTAACTGACCTAAATATGACCCATGCAGACCTATTACATTATTAACCCACACAGGGGTGCGGGAATTCCATTTACAAAAAGGTGTGCTAGAGGCATAAATTGCCCAGTAAAACCAAACTGTCTTCGACATATTAGCATCTGGTGATGCATCTATTCATGGCACATGGAGTTGATCCCCTAGTTGAATAGGCGGTCAACATTTGGCTCCACATGGGGATGTGTGTTTGATCTTCTTACATGGGACGAAGAGCATACGAGAATCCAACATCTACAAAAAGGTACTCACCAATATCCAACATAAGCATACATATACATAATGAAATAAATAAATTCTATAAACAACATCTACATAATGAAATAACTAAAGTACAACATCATAACTACAAAATGAATCTATGATATAGAAACAATTCTAAGTACATATCAACATAATGAATGAAACAATACACAATTGAAATACAAGGAGAAGGGTTAGAGATATGTTACAGAGGGTGTCCCTTTGGACACCAAGTTACCACATGAAGAAACACTTCAAGGAGGGGTCCTCTCACTAGCATGTCTGATTTTATGTCGTCCCACCGACTGAGAAAAGTTGCTAGAAGATTGATACACTTTATGCTGACTATTTATTCTTTCATGTTAATCCCAGTTTCTAACCTTAGGCCACTTGGGGCAGTTCCCCTTAAAAACATTTTGATGGTTTTCCATAGGTGCCAAGTGCAAAGTCTGTGAACTTAATCTTTCCTTAAAAGGCTTGGCATACCTTTTACTAGGGATGATGTACCTTACTTTGTCAATATTAACCTTATCATCCTTAGTAATTCCCATCAGATTTTCATACATTATTGTATCTTTTACTTTCCCCATTGCTGAAAAGTGAGGAGGGCGTGTCCCAAGAATTCCATCTGACTTATTCTGACATTTAACTCATTCCTTTGATGAAGGTTGAGCTGATAACATATTTTCAACTAGCAAATCCAACTCTGACTTTAATTCTGAAGGAGGCAAACTACTTTCTGTCTTATCCGAATTTTCCTCAAGAAAAAGCCCATCAAAAGAATCCATGGGGTCCCAAACATTGCAAATGCTTGGGGGTTTGCTATTAAGTTCCATCTTGGTAAATGCCGGAGTATATCTCATAACATCCCATTTCTACTTCCCGAAAAACAATCTCATTTTCCTTTTTCCTAGGATCCTCCACATGATATTTTCTTCCCAACTCTCTATTCAATCTAAACTCTAAACCATTTGGAGTTGGAATGGTGGCATAAGTTAAGTCCATCTGTAAACTACCACCTAAATCTACAACTGTCTTTCTATTTAGCAACATACCCCAAGTATCTGGCACATCAATTACAACAATGTCCATCTCAATCATGATATCTGGGAATGCAACCAAGTGTACTTGTAACCCCTAAATCAAACCGTGCACCTCGATTGTCCTGCTATCCATAGCACAAATGTTATGATAAGGTCTAGATATTCTTAGGTTCAATTGTTCCATTACTTTCTTAGTCATAACATTTGAGGTAGCCCTTGAATCTAGCATACAATTATGAAGAATAAAATCATTCACGAGCAAGGATAGGAAAAAGGGTCTATTCTTTTCATTCCCCCTATCCATATTTTGTAGAATAACCGGTGCATCCTGATAAGCTTTTGTTGATGGAGCATCAACTCTTTTCTGAGAAGGACAATCTATGGCTTTAAGCAGCGTTTCCCTCTGAGAAGGGATCTTCATTATTTCCGACACAGGCACCAACATCTTTGTATTACTTAACCATCCTCCTAAGTCAATATTTAATTTTGAACTTGCATACACATTTGACTTAGGGGGGGTTGGAACTACCTTGGGAATGTTTGCTTGGTTTCTATCTTGACTTTTGTTCCCATTCCTTTGATAGGCAATGCCTTTAAATTTAGCCATTTCAGCTACTTGTTGTGGAGTAGGCTTAGGACCTGTTGCCGCCTTATACACACCTGGGAGACGTGGAAGAAATCTTCAATCCACTCGGTGTGTCCTTGGGGGCAAGTGAGAGTTAAGGTGCTGTCACCTAATCCCTCAACTCCTCAGATGCAAGGCCAACTCTAGCGAAACCAAGGGGTAGTCCCTATTAACAAATATCACCCAAAGGCTTTTAAAGGTAAGTCCTGAGAAATTGAAATCAGGTTTATTGATTAACGAACCATTAACCGTTCATGAAATAAACATGAACAATGGTGATATATATATAATCAAATTAAGTTGCATCAAAAGGATCTTAAGAAACAGTTGTCGGGTGCAAGTTTCATTTAAACATATAACCAATTGTAACATGAAGCCTCTGGCTTTTGCTGAGTATGAAAATTTGGAGACCCGAGTGTATGTGAAATGCGTGGGCAATGTAGTTAGCGTGTTTTATTAAGGGTAAATTAAAAGTTCAATTAGTGAAATGGTTTTGAGCCTCCTTGGAGGTTAATTCTTTGCTTGGAAACTTGCGAGGAGCTTTACCGAAACCCAATGGTCTCACCGATTAAAACTCACTCAAAGTGTTGGATGTCCAAAGCGGGTGGGAAGCCAAGTCCAGAGAGGACCCGCATTACTTCGCAAGTCACTTCAAGACGTTTTCCCGCACATCAAATTAAAAAACTTCGGGGGTTTTTCCTAATAAAATCTATCAACCACTGACCAACTTACCGGTGTGAACTTACTCGGCCGGTCCAGTGACTTCACTTGGCTGGAAAATTGAGGGAACAACAGGGGGTGGGTTTGTACGACAATGCAAAGTGAGACAGGTACTATATCCACCTTGACCGGGCCCCTTCCGGAGATTATTTGAGGGGGATAGTTTATTTTAATCAACGAAGAGTAAATGTTTGGTAATTACTAGATGCAGCTAACCGGGCCCCTTCGAGGGTATTTGAGGATTGGTTTTTTTGCCAAATTGAAAATACTGAAGTGAAACTAATCTAACAATTTAGTATTCTACTTTAGAAATAAAGAAATTGATCTAAACTAACAAACTATGCAAAATTGTACAATCTACCGAAACAAACTCCCACGAGTTGAAGAGAGGGAGCTTGTGGCCAACATTTATTATGATTTTACACAATGCTTATTGAATGACTTGAGCCATTCATTGGGGGGTCCTGGAAGTCTTTGGATTTTTAAAGGACTATGAAGTAAAAATGTTGCTTACGGGGGTCCCGGATGCCCCTATCTGCCAAAACTGACAGAATCTCCTTCTACCTGTTAGTCAACCTGCAAAACAGCGAACAAGCGAGGGTTAAAAAGATGCCCAAAAACACTTTAGAAGTGTCTCTGGGTTATGAGTCAAGCTTCTAAAAAATTTCTAAGTTGCACACTTAAAATTTGACAAAATTTAACTTAAGGAACTCAAATAAACTGGTTGCTGGGGTCTTTTGTTGCTATTATAAACAGCAATATAAGAGCACTCAGATTTGCTAAATATAAACTTGAAGAGGAGATCTTTTATATTAAATCAAGTTGAGCCTTTAAATTTGGAAGTAAATGCTTGTAAATTTGACTTTTCTTGAATTAGATCTAGATTTAAGATAACAAACTTGGAAATAAGAACTCTAGATCTAACCTTTAAAACAACTTACTACTTAATAATAATGATTTAGAATCAGAAATATATCTAAGAGAGTAAACAACAAGTAACCAAAGAGATTTAAAACTTTTGAGAAGGAGAGGTGTAGCCTTGAAACCCTTGGGCAATGGAGTCCCTTTAGATGAACTAAGGAGGTTGAGTCTTTAGATCCTTAGGAGTTTGTTGGAGCAAACAAACTTCTGCTACACCACTCAAACTATATGAACTAGGATCTTAAAATCCTTGCACATAAACTTGTTAATGTAAAATGGTGTCACATACACAAGAAACTTTAGAGTATATTAGTTAAACAAAACACACATACATCAAATCTCTAAGTGTAAATGAACAATAGGATTTAACAGCAAGCTAGATAAATCTTTTTCCTTCAAGATGATAACATCCTTTGAAAGCCAATATAACAAAGTTAAAGAAAGAATTAGACAAATATCACCTCATACATAGGTTAAGCAAGATTGACATCAATTGAATCCACACACATGGATAGCACACCTTCTTGACCTCAAAGTCTTTCTTTATTCACAAATGAAAAAATATTACAATGATAAGTCTCTATCAATCAAGCTCCAACTAAATGAGAATGGGAGAGCTCACTCTTATTTATACACATTTGGGTGGAGTTCCCAAGGGGAGGGTGCATGGCTTCCTCAAGGAGGGCACACCAAGTGGGAGAGGAGGTTGTGCCAAGTGTGGGATGAGGGGGCTGCCACCTCTCCCACTATCCTAAGTGTCAAACAAATCTAAACAAAGGGGTGCATCACCTCTGTATCACCCATGGAGGCTGCCACCTCAAGGTTGTGCCACCTCTCCAAGAGGGGGCACCTCTCTTCCCATGTGCTCAAATCAAATGAGATATCCATTCAATCAAGTGGTCAAAGGGGACAAGATCCAAGTGATTGGATCTTGTCCCCTTTGACCATTTGATTGACTTTGCCATTAAGTTTTCTCAAAACTTGTCCCCCTTATTCTTTTTTATTTTTGACTTGGCTGATTTTATTGGTCAAAATGTCTTTTTGGGTTTTTGGGGTAAAATCAATTTTGAGTGATGAAATCACTAATTTTACCATAGTAGAAGTGGGTAGTGGGTAATATGGGTGCTCTGGGTCTAAAAATGAGCATCCCCATGGCCTGTTTGGTCCCCTAATACCACTTTTTAATGTATCTTTTATTTTTAATTAAAAAAAAAAAAAAAAAAAAAAAAAAACTGAAAAAATTAAAAAATCTAGGGGGGACTCGATTACATTTCCATGGAACTCTAGGAGGATGTTTGTAGTATACATCAGGACAACTAGGCTTAGATCCATGCTCAAGCCCAACCATGAACATATACTCATTTCACGGAGGAGTTGAGTGAAAAAAACTCATAAATTATAAATGCCAACTGTGACAAAATATAATTAGTAAGTGAAAAACACTCCAGAGTATAACTCATTTTTAGGACTTAAGGTGGCTAAGATCTTTTACAAGTCATCATGCCAACACCTCTTATTTAGTTTTTTATGGAAATGTAGAGTAGCAGGGTGGTCTTTTTGGCCATTTGAATTTTCGAACTTCTGAATTTTGAACAATAATGTTCAATCTTTGGCGGTTCAGCGGAAATTCACCAAAGTTTCACTATGGTGAAACTTGGTGGATAACATTAGCTCCATATGGGGACGTGTGTGTGATCTTTTTATTCTTTAAAGGAGAATAGAATCGAGAATCATATGACCTGCATCCACCGAAATTTTTTGTCGATAACATGTGTCCATATATGAAATCCAACATTAAACATGAGCTGCGGAACTAATGTACATGTATATACAAATATTTTACAATAAGCTAATAATACGAGGAAATAAATGAATTTAAAGTCTGAGGAGGATGGGGTTTAGAGAATATGATACAACGGATGTCCCATGGACATCAGATGACTTAGTTGAAGAAGAGTTTGAGAAGTTGGCCATTTACTTGCAGTGGCAACTTCTCCCCGTCCAATCTGCTTAGGACAAAAGAATTATTTCCAGCTACATCTGGATAATATAAGGCCCTGCCATGGCTGGCATCGAACTTAGAGTGACTTCCTGGTTTTTCTCTTAGTTTGTCCCATAAAAGGACTGTATCCCTTGTTTGGAAATCCCTTTGTCTTGAAGATTTATCAAAGTTTTCTTTATCTTTTCTTGATTTCTTATGCTTTGATCAAGAGGAGCTTTCATACATTTTCATCTAACTCAATTATTTGATCAATCCTGTTCTGATGAAAATTTTCATCCAAACCATACTTTTGGACAAGCTGATACACTGGAAGCTTAAAGATTAATGTGAGGTAACATGAGGCCGTAAGAAACTAACTCAAAATGACTCTTTTCTGTTGAACTCTTTTTGGTGATCACAACCATTAGGGTACAAGTATCTTATTATCCCACTTGTTGATCTTTTTATTTATCCCTAGCGATTTTCTTGAAATTGTCATTAAGTTCTTGTTACTAGATTCAGCCAGACCATTGCAGGGATAGTAATTTGATGAGTAGGATAATATAATGCCATATTTGAAGCAGAATGAGGATAACTCTGTTGAGCTAAAGGATTTGGCATTATCGTGGTTATTTTCTTGGCACCCAAATCTAGTGATAATCGTCCTCGAGAAAGTCCATGACCACTTTATCAGTTGTTGACTTGGTGGGTATAGCTTCTACCACTTGGTGAAATAGTGGGTTAGTGATTATCAAGTATAGCCATTACTTGAATTATCTTTGAGCGGCCAGATAAATCAAGCCCTATGCTAGCGAAGAAAGGGGCTTCTATACTACTACTTGGTTGTAAAGGTAAAGGTACTAGCTTCCCGGTAAACAAGCCATTACTACTTTGACAACCCACGACCATTTTGTATTGCATTGAACATGGTAGGCCAGTAATATTCGACTTTGAGGATTTTGTGGGTTGTGGTTTTGGTACAAAATGCCCACAAAATCGAATGGAAATCAACCAGAGTCTTTTGGACTCAAGCTCATCAACACATCATAAGTATTACCCCATCGAGGGTTCCTCCACCAATCCATCTGAATAGCCTGGCAAGTACCTTTAATCTCAATGCTCTTCTTTTATGACCAATTAAATGACTAGAATGAGATTAGTAAGGAAAAATGATAATGACCTTCACCATTAAATTGTTGTTCTTTGTAGTTAGGAATAAAAGGCGGCCTAGTTTCAACATTCCGGCGGACGGGTCCAAAGCTTGTTCATTACTTTTGGTTAGCATTTGAGCTAATCCATGACCTTTGATTAACTTTGTGGGTTTGATCTCTAAAGTCATACTCTTGTATTTTGAAACCCACTTTCCCACGACTAAGTAATCTTGTTGTCCAAGGATATCATTTACTTCCTTGGGTGAGGGTACATGCCCACAACTTTTGAATATCCTATGTATACTCGAAAATATTTAAAGGGATTTGACCAAAGCATATGCTTGCTTCTTCATAGTTGTGTAATTAAGCTCAGAATTTTGCAATGGCACTCATGGTCAAGAAAGCAATGGGTTGCTCTTGACCATCATCATTCTTTTGGAGCAACACCCTGCTATAGTATCCTCGAGGAAGCAAAGGAGAGATTTGAAAATCTTTAGCATAGTTAAGGACTAATTAGACGATTTACCAATTGCATCCTTAACACTTTTTAAAGCTCTTCTTCCTTCTTACATCCACTCAAACTTGACATCTTTTCTTGCTAAGAGCTTTTGGATGGGTTTTAAAGTTTCGGCTAAATTGGGCATGAATCTTCTTACAAAGTTAATTTGACCTTGAGGAAGGTTGTAGCCAGGGCTTTCTTGGTTTGGGAGATCTAAAAGGGACACATTGTATAGCTTATTACTCTTTAAGGTCCATTTTACACCCCATCTTTACATTGAAATTGAGGTCCTATGAGGCGCCATCTAAGATGCATCTTTGACGCTAGGATGGCTCTGTTTCAAGCCCCATTTTCTTTGTCCTCTTTCTGTATTTGGAATGACAAAGGCATCCTCTTACTTACGCTCAATATTTTATAGGTTAAGTGTTCTTTTAAGGTGCCTTACAGAAGTGTTTTCTTGTTACATTGTTAGCACATGCAATAATACTTGAAACACATAACACTACCTCTAGATCTTAGAAACTTAAAATCTTTGTTCACCACACTTCCTAACATACCTGAAATTGACCACGAATTATTTTTTTGGTCAACGCGGTGACCGGATAAAACCCAGGGGAAAACCGGTTGGGATATCTGTCTATATAATGTGATTAAAAGCCCGAGAGATACAACATGTAATGCTGTCTGATGGAACACAGCCATACATAGCAAGCTCCTCCGCGAGACTTGCATGAGGAATCAGAAAGAGAAGAGCCCAAAGTTGTGGTGCGCCCTCTCCCTTGTGCCCTCTGAGAGGCTGACCCAAGCTCTCTATTTTATGCGATGAAACCCCTCCCACCCGGGGAGATGTCCTCTCCCTGTCGCGCCTCTCTGCCCCACCCAGCTGTCGGTGCGAAAACCTCCAAAGCGGATTTGCTACGGTGGTGCCAGGTCATCTCCAACTCATGCGCCCCCTCGTGCAAATCGACCACGAGCATCATGAGGCCCGAAAATCTCCACCATGGCTTGTCGTCCCACACCTCCTCCTAGCCTCCTCACGCATCATAGCCACCTTACTGAGATCTGACATGTGCTCCTCTCGTGGTGAGCAACTGAAGAAATCAACTGCGCCCTCCTCTCAAGATGCCCCCCTCCTCCAAACAAAGTGCTCACGAGCAGGAAAGAGAAAGAATGTAGCTCCCATGGATAAGCTCACCATTAAAAGCCCGCACCAAGCTCAGTTTGAAGCTCAGGGTTTGTCTCAAACCCTCATGAGTGCAAAACCCTCTCCTCTCAAGATGGAATTAAGCCCTCCTTCTCTTCCTGAAGTCTCAAGTGAGAATGAGTCTCAAATGCACTTTTCCCTCCTTTTGGTCTCCTCATCTCAGCCCTAAAGGTCATTGGCCTAGATTCAATCTGGCCATGTCTAATCAATGGATGAGATTAACTCAAATAATCTCACTGAAACCCACTTTCCTTAGTCACTTTATGTCTATTAATTCCTTACATTGAATTAATTGTCCTTATGAGAGAAACTTAAGTGACATATTTCACTTTGACTTAAAGCTTCTAGTCAAAGTGAAATTAGAATCATAGAAAGTGAGAGTAGCAGGTAATAGTCTTCCCTTTGTGCTTAGAGACTCCTTAAGCATGGGACCACTTTCCAAGGTATCCAAATCTCAGCTTGCTCCCTCTTAAGGAAAGTGCTGTCACCAATCCAGTCCACTGCTGGTGGACACTTGGGTTTGCCTCGGCACTTTCGGTGAGTATGGCTATACCCTAATCAATGAAAGTAGTATCTGACACAAATCTTCTCAACCCAGTTGATCTATAGATGGAAGTGCACCTCCACCTATCCAACATCACCTAGATCTCAGCATCACAACGAAGATCTCCACCTTGGTCTCCCACCAAGTTTCCTCCTACTCACGGCCTCTCACTGGAGTCTCCCACTCTTGGCATCTCCTCAGAGTCATCAACTTGGCCTCATGAAGTCCACCTCCACGAAGTGGATCGAACTGATCATGATCTCCTTAAACTTGGGCTCAAGCCTCTGTGGTGCCCAGCTGCTCCTCCTCATCATCCTCGTGCCTTTGGTGGCACCTGTCTCTCTGTCTCTCATTGCTCTGAAACTGTAGCTATATTGGTTGGACCAGTCACCCACTCTGATCTCACGATACGGGGACCTTTGAGAGTCGATCTCACTAAGATCAACTTCTTTGTCGCGTCCGGTGATCCCTCATCAACTCAGTCTCTAACTAATGGATGGTGCCAATATGGTAGATAAAGTAGGGATGAATGCACACTCTCTGGCAAAAAGATCACTGAACTCTATCTCCTCCCACCGTGGCTTGTGTCCCATCCCTGCTGGCTTCTTCTTCTTTGTTGGGACCTTGTCGCATAGTGACCAGCATCTCTCTCCACAAACAAAGCATCTCAGTAACATGTCTCTCTCCTCGGCTCTGTCAGTCAAACACTCTCGTCATTTGCTATCCTGTCCTCCTCCACTTCTCCCTCTATGGGCCCAGGTCTTGGGACCTGTGATTTCCACGGCAGTCTTCATCTTCTTGCCCTTTGTCCAAGAGCAAGCTCCTCATCACCGACCACTTTCTTTCTTTCGCCTGCTGTCAATTTCGATGCTAACGTCTCTCCCTCACAGTATCCCATCCTCTCCATGTGGGTACAAGACCTCCAGCAGCTATGCTGTATAAATGGAGCCGGTTTGGTGAAGCTATTCAAATCTTCCCTCACCAAAGAGTTGGGTACAATGACCTCTCCGACGGCTCAAAGCTCATCTCTGATCTGAGTGAATCTAAATCTAGCAAGGAATGAAGTCACCGGCTCATCCTCGAGCATGCGAATGCCCCCGAGTCTATCATGAAGAACCATCTTCAGGTTCTCATTCGAGCTCTCATAAAGGCTGATCCAAAAGCGCGGCCCACATCGATATGCATGAGCCTTCCGTCACATGCGGTATGATGTGATCCCAGAACTCCATCGTCGTCCTCTTAGCCTTGTTGTTCCTCTTCACAGTATTACGCCCACCAAATTGAAGATCCACGGTTAGCGAGAATTTCTTAACTTATATCCCTTGGCTCTGGGTCCTCTGGAGGCGAAGACCATTACGGCCTTCGAAGACCAGGTTATAGCCATTGCTTGTCTCCATAGCATAGGATCACCGACATGTCGCCAGCTGTGCTCACTCGTGCTCCAGTGATGCAGGAGCCGCCTCCTCCTGTCGACCGCGGGTGTGAAAAGAGGGTAGCGAATCCACGACCTCACTCCTGTCCACGTAGGTGTGATAAGAGGTTGCCCAAATCAGCCTCGCTCCTATCCAAATAGGTGTGAAGAGAGGCTGAAAACACAAGTCTAAAACAATCCTACAGGCTGTCCAGCAAATCTGCCCACAAGCTGTCCGCAACTCGTAAACTAGGCTGTCCAAAATCACGCCGAAGGTATTACTGGCAATAGAGAGGTACCTTAGGATCTGAGGGTACCTTTGTTTTGGGTTGTAAACTTGTTGTCCAAAGCAGCCAACAAATCTGATATAAAACCTTCTCAAAACTACCCAAAAAGTGCTCCAAAATCCGCAAATCTAAACCGCAGCGGCTACACGATACCATGTTGAAATTCTGAGGTGCTATGGGGCTGCCATCTAAGGTACATCTTTGACCTTGGGATGGCTCTAAGTTTCAAGCATTTTGCTGTCCTCTTTGCGCTGTTTTAGGACAGCAAGCATCATGTACTTTTACCGCTCAATATTTTATAGGTTAAGTGTTCTTTTTAAAGTTGCCCTTGCAATTGTTTTCTTGTTACAATGTTAGCACATGCAATATTACTTAAAACACATAACACTACCTCTAGATCTTGAAACTTAAAAATCTTTGTTCTACACTTCTAAACATGCACAAAATTGACCGCAGTTATTTTTGGTCCAGCATGATACGGATAAAAAGCCAGGAAAACGGTTGGGATATCTGTCTATATATAATGTGATTAAACAAAGATACAACATGTAATGCAATAAAATAGAACCTGTATACATAGCAATCTATTCACGAGTCTTGCGCCGAATCGAAGGGAAGAGACCAAAAGCGTAGTGCGCCTCTCCTTGTTGCCCTGAAAAATTTGGGCCCAGAAGGCTGTTAAAGCTCTCGCGTACGATGGAAAACCCCTCCAGATGTCCTCTCACGATGCGCCTCTCAACGCAGCATGGGGTAGAAACCTCAGCTGATTTGCTACTGCGGTGTTGCCGGGTCATCTCAACTCGTAAGCCCCTCACGGTACCAAATCACGACCACAATAAATAGGCGGGGTGAAAATCTCTCTTTCCTTGGCTTGTCGCCTCCTAGCCTCCTCACGCATGATTGCCCTTTCAGGATCGACGTATACTCTCACGGTGAGGAGCAAGCTGAGAGGAAATATGAATTAAACCCTCCTCCTCAGATGCGCCTCCTCCATGCAAATGCTCCTGAACAGCAGAGAAAGAATGTGGCTCCATGGATAAGCTCACCAGGCATGCATCACCAGACTACAAGGTGAAAGCTCCAAGGGTTTTGGCTCAAACCCTCATGAAGTGCAAAACCCTCTCCTCCTCAAGATCGTGCGCCCTCCTTCTCCTCCTCACAAGGTTTCAAGTGAAGAATGAGTCTCAAATTGCACTTTTCCCTCCTTTTGGTCTCCTCTCATCTCAACTAAGATCAGTAGCTAGATTAGATCCAGCCATGTCTAATCGATGGATGAGATCAACTCAAATAATCTCACTAAGGGAAACCCACTTTCCTTAGTCACTTTATGTCTATTAATTCACCCACGTTGTGAATTAATTGTCGCTATGACTTAAGTGACATATTTCACTTTGACTTAAACTCCTAAGTCAAAGTGAAATTAGAATCATAAAGTGAAATATAGAGGTAAAGTCTTCCCACAGTGCTTAGAGACTCATAATCACATGGGGATATTAAGGTATCCAAATCTCAACACTTTAGTTATGATATGACCCAATAATTTTCCTTCATCAACTCCAAGATTGGTTGGTGGTTAAGGAGATGCCATATTTTAGGCATCTTTCAAACACTTGTCTGTGATGACTTATATGATCATCTCTTTCCTTTGAGAACCCAGTCAAATCGTATGATATATTTCAATTATCTTGCCCATTAGCTCATGGAAGGCATAATCCATGGCTCTTTGAAAATTAGCCCTGCATTTAACAATCCAAGCATCCTAAAGATTTTCGAAGATTTTTAAGGTGTGGTGAAAGTTGTCTTATTTTGGTCCTCTTTCCTTACCAAAACACGAGTTTGGTTGTATCCAGAGAAAGCATCTAACATGGACATTATTTTTGACCCGGTAACCCTTTGCAAAAGGTTTCCATATTAAGGTAGGGGGTGGTTGGCCTAATGCATGAGAGATTTAGATTCCTAAAATCTATACATAGTCTTATTCCCCATTTTCTTTCTAACTACCACTAAGGATTTAGAACACCATGCATAGAATGTCTTGTTGGAGCAATGATGCATGCATCCAACATTTTCTTTAATGTAATTACACTTTGAACCAAGGTGCCAACTTAGGATTTATTAGCCTAAGTTTCTGCTTAGAAAAGGTTTTGTGTCTTCTTCTTTGGAGTGGGATTGTGTGTTGAAATACATCATCTTTATAAACTTTGAGTTCATCATATGTAAAGCAAATACATCCCTATACTCATAGTTCATCATATGTAAAAGCAAATACATCCCTATACTCATTTACAAGACTTATTAATTGTTTTCTTTCTTTTTCTGAAGTACCCTTTCCGATTTTTATGAGTCTTGGGACTTCTTCTGTCCCAATGTTTATTTCTATATAGCTGCCAGGTTTTATTGTTTCCTTTTAGTTACTTTTAGTTGGGGGAAGTCTAACCTATGATGCAAAGGCAACAAATGCAAGATGCAATGATTTCTTATGACAAGCAAACCTTTTCCTAAGAAAACTAAGACTAGTGCCTAAGATTGGGCAAAGGGGTCAACTAATGTTTGAGGAGGGTTGATTACAAAATGATTACAAAAGAATATTAAATTACAAATAGTCCACAACAAAGTTAGATACAAAATTTACAACTGAACAATGGAATAATAGATGCTACAACAATTATGAACAAGAGATATACAACAAGATACACAAGATACAAGGAAACAAATTAACCAAGTGCTTTAATGTGTAGGAATTTAAAGGGATTCAAAGCATAAAGATCATCCACATTAAGCCAAGCAT
>SNQJ01S0216771.1:0-15449 GCA_010110895.2 Picea sitchensis | reverse complement strand
CGAAGGAATTGATGAACAAGACAGGATCGGAAGCCCAATGAGTTCCTCTTATCTCGACGAGAAACCGGAGAATTTATTCGACGAATAATAATGGGATAGTATAAAGAATGGGATTAGAGAAGATAGGAATATTCTCCAAGATTTCTTAGTTATTCTCCTAATCTCTCCTTCCTACGATCTATCTCTATTTTCCGGATTTTTTCTTTTGAAAATGGTCAAGGAAAGGAGGGAATGGCATGTATATAGTACACAATCTAGAAAGCATATGGGGATCATTCGACAAGTTGATCTGTTCCAGTGCTTATTGAGTCACTCCCTATTTGAAATGTAGATATGTCTACATGAACATTTTCCCAAGAATATATAAGGGAGAAGGAGGAGAAAAGGTTCTCCATCTCCGAAGGGGTATTCATTTTTTATTCAATCAGTCAACTTCATGTTCGAAAATCTATGGACCTGAAGATTCATCTCGGCCAATTGAATTTTCTCAAATTGTTTTTTCTTAATTACCAAAAATATCTGTGCCAGAATGACAGATGCTAAGAATAATAAAAGACCTTTAACACATAATGGATCTTGAAGTACTATCTCTGCATCTCCTTGACCAAATACACCCACATTAGGGTTATTCGTTAATGGTTGATCGAACTTGATCAATTCGCCCTCTGAAATAAGAAGTTCTGGTTCTGGAGGTACAATGTCAACCACTTTCCCACCGTCTGATGTATTATCAATAGTTATCTCATATCCACCCTTTTCTTTATGTAAAATTTTTCTCACTCTTCCTGTTGCTGAAGCACTATAGACCGTATTGTTGCTCTTACTCCCATCAGGATAAATTTGTCCTCTCCCTCTATTACTACCCAAATATATAGGATATTTCAGGAAGTAAGATTCTTTATCAGTAGCAGGATCTGGGGGAAGGATGGGGAACACAAGTTCACTATATTTTTGCCCAGGAAGATGACCTATTACAATAATGTTTTTTTGATTGGGATGATAGTTTTGAAAATAAAGATTACCCATCTTTTGTCTAATGTCAGAAGAAATACGATTCGGAGGGGCTAATTCAAAGCCCTCGGGTAAAATTAGAACATCTCCTACATTTAAAGCCCCTTTCTTACCATTAGAAAGAACTTGTTTCATTTGCGTATCATAGGGGATCTTTACAACTGCTTCAAATACGATATTGGGAAGCACGGACTGTGGAACCTCAATATCCACAGGTTTTTTGGCCAAGTGACAATTGGCACATACAATACGTCCAATTGCTTCTCGGGGATTTTCATAACCCTGCTGTGCAAAAATGGGATATGCATTCAAAATGGATGTCCGAGTTATGATATGTATCATCACCAGGATGGAAATTAACCGAGTCATATTTTTTTTAAGTCATAAGTATTTCTATTTTGCATGGTTCAATTATTGGTTCCAAATCATTTTTTGGGTGAGAGTAGGTAGCTATCATAGTTACCTGCCAAAAATCCTGCTACTATATTGATTGAACCAAACCTAAAAGTAAGAAATCGGAAGTCTCGTACCAGGAGAAGAATGAGGGGGAGGAATAGCTAATTCCCGAACAAAGAAAACACTTTATTATTCTGTTTCAATTCTTTCGGTTGGAGAAAACAACCTATTCTTTATTCATTCATCGAATGATAAATTACTACAAGTGAAGGAGATATACGATTGAAACGACGAAAGATCCAATATTTGAGAATCGTATCTAAGATGACTGGAAAAGTTGAAACAAGACCAGATATGATTCGTTCGTTATGGGAAAAGACAAAATTTTCGGAGATCGAATCAATCATCAGTTCCCAACCATGGGGTGAATGAAACCCAATACATAGATCGGTTTCTAAAAGAATGAGAGCTAAATTGGAGATCGAATCGATCATCAGTTCCCAACCATGGGGTGAATAAAACCCAATACATAGATCGGTTACTAAAAGAATGAGAGAAAAGATTTCATTGTATCGCTCACATTATAGAAGAATTCTTGGATCCAAGAATTCAGAATGCCAAGTTTATTCTTACCCAGAATGAGATAAGCAAAACCTATTAGATTTGTCAATAAATGTGAGATTATCTGAATACAATCTCATTGTACATTTCGACCAATTAGATTGTTTCTTTGTGAATCTCTATACGAAGATCTTTGAATCTGTTCCCGAAGAATCTTCCACCATTCTTTCTAATAGGAATAGTTCTTCTATTTTCAAATCTTCCCAGAACATTTTCTCCTGGAGATAATCAAAAAATTTTCTGAGATTGACCCAGGCTCCACCACTCTGAAACCCAAGGTTCCAAACCTTCTCGTAATGAAATAGGAATGACCCAAGGAAGTACCACTAAACATGAAATATATCGTAGGGAAGCTGATGCTTATATTCGGCCACTTCCAATTCTTGAATCGCTAACGAACCTGATTTACTCGTCAGTTCTGTCTGAAATCTAGACAAATTATGAGTGATAGAATGAGGTATGGATCCATAAATTTATCTATTGTGTAATTGTTTGACCCCGTGAAAAAAGATCCTCAGAGAAAAGAGAAAAAGGTTCGCTCCAAATGAGTGAACGTGGAGCATGCAGAAGATTCCTTCGATATCCATCCAGATCGTTTCTATCTCGGATCAATTATCTGCCCATTTTTTCTATTCCTATTCTAACTTGAAGTAACATAAGTCGTTCTATTCATTGTAAAGATCCTTGAATCCTGATCACTCGATCGATCCTTTACGAATCTTTTCCCAGTTATCTCCAAAGATGACAAACAAATGAGAGAGTAGAACGACGAAATCATATATATAATAAAATTGGATCAGTGATGAAGAACGTGGGGATGAGGAAAACGTTCTAGTTTTAGGGAAATCGGACCACTATATCTAGTCATTTTTCTTTCTGATCCATCATATCCTTCTACTGGCTCACTCGCCCTCTAGGATAGGAAATGATATGTCGTGTTCGGGAACTACCAAAATAATCTTGGTCTGATTTATTCCATAAACATAAATATCATTTAGTTGGAATTAACTAAATGATATTTTCCCGGACAAATACCAACCAGTTCTATTGTAACTTATAGCTTTTTCTATATTACCTCTTCCTATACTATTTTCTAAAATAGTATATTGTTCATAAAGATCCTATATCGTTCCATTTCCATACAATTAGATTTCAATATATATTGAAATTGATATGTATGGAAATCTCAAAATTTCCTGATTGTATATTGATTCATGTTCCTTGATTTGATCCATATAAAATGTCGATCAATTTGAATTTTATGTTGAGTATAAAGAACCCTTGGTTCATTTCTGTTCCCTTTCAATGGATACATCGCAAGAAACGGGCTGATTCAGCAGCCTTCTGTCTTCGATCTCCCTAGGTTCAAATTATCACCAGTACGAGCTAAAGGAATGTCTTGTCAGCCCTTTAGTTCTATATAAAGAACACGATGAGGGGAAACACCTTCTTGAATTTCCATTTTAATCTTCTGAATATCCTTCATAAGAAATCGTAGGTAACATGACGAATTTTCCGGGAAATCCCCAACGAAAAAAGACATACAATTCCTTTATCAAACTTATTATAGCCACCACCCACATCGAACAAAACTGTGCACCACAGATAAGAGCTAAAGAACAGACTCCGGTAAATACCATAAAAACTCATTACAATTCCTTGTGGAACAGAGAGTATTTCCTGAGATGACAATAGGGGTATCAGTTCTCACCAAAATAACTCGAAATCCCGACTAGAAAAAATCCTAGTGAACCTGGTAGAAAGAGGATACAAGCCCAAAAGAAATTACTTATTTTTCGAGACCCTATTATAGGTTCTATCCAGAGCCATTTGGATCGATTATTCATAAAAATCGTATTCAATTCCGCATCCATTAGTTATGAATAGCCCATATAATTCTTTCATCCCTTTATTCCCAAACTCTTTATGAACTAGCCATCTATATAATATAGATAACATTTCAATAAGCCAAATAAGTTTGTCTTCTGTCCATTCTTACCATCAATTTCAAATAGGTCCCTCCCAAAATTATCAATTTGTTGGGAAACAACACTGAATCAGTGAGTTAAAATATCTCTAGGAATAGATATGCATACCCATATGCAAAAATATAACCAACCATATGAAAATATTGACCAATACCCATTTATTGACACATGTGTATATCCGATATGCATATGGATATTAATATGAATAGATATATAAATTCATTATATCTAGAATATAATGGTAAGATCTATCCATATTCAAGTATGAATGAGTCTAAATAAATATATTTATTTACTTATTTATTTCTATTTAGACCTATCTTGTATCTATATGAGTTCTATCTTATATCATCTGGAATAGATATAGAGATTTCATCTGTTCTGCAATTGAACAGATCCAAACCCATTTATTAAATCTCATTTAATCAGATTCAAAAAAATATCGTCATTCTGAATATACAGATGGAAAAGAATCATTGTAATTGCCGGAAGTAATAAACCGACTAAAGGAACGAAAAAAAAGAAGAACAGGTTAGGAATTACTCATAGAACGAGTACCTTACTTAATAAATGAAATGTTTATCCATATGATTATAAGATAAAATATGTGATGGGACCAAATGAGCGGTCCCATTTTCCTTCTTCATAGAATACATGTACGCAAATGTTGTTCCTTTCCCTGTCTCTTCCAAAAATACTGAAAGCATTTCGTTATTGGATTCAAAAATTGTTGATCCCGACGAGTTCAACAATGAGGATTCGTATATATATATAATAAATATATATCTATATATATATATTGTATATATAGATCCTTTTCAAATAATCTCTATTAATATTATATAAGTTAAATAGTGGAAGAAAATGAATCATGACAAAAATTTATCTGATTTCAAAAAGCGGAAAATTGGCTATACTAACAATAAATATAGCCAATTTATTGTTAGTATAGGATCGAGGATCATAAACTGTTGGTAAGAAGGGGGTAAAAGCGATTTTCTTAGAGAAAACCTTATTTTGCCGCAATAAGAACTGTATCACTGTCACTTCCGATACAAGGAACTCGATTTGATCATTTTTCCTTATAAGGAGTTCATTTTTATTTCTTTACGAGGAAGACTGTAAAGCTGAAATAGTTCACTTAGAACACCCTTTAAGAGATTACGTGGAACGATCAGATCAAATAAACCATGGCTAAATAAATGCTCAGTCACCTGAAAAATCTTCAATCAATTTCTGTCCTAATGTCTGTTCGATTACTCCTTTACCTGCAAATGCAATGTACACTTTAGGTTCGGCAATAATGATATCTCCAAACATGCCAAAACTAGCAGTAAATCCACCGGTTGTCGGAGACGTCAGAATCGATACATATAACAACCCTTTATCCTTCTGATGAATATATAACGCAGAAGCTATTTTAGACATTTGCATTGAACTAAAACTTCCTTCTTGCATGCGCAATCCTCCGGAAGCACACACCATGGCAATGACTGGAAGAGATTCCCTCGGTAGCGCGCTCTGATCAGACGGGTTATTTTCTCTCCTACTACAGAGCCTATACTACCTCCCATGAACTTAAAAATCCATAACTCCGAGTGCGATAAGAAGACCATTTAATTGACCTATGCCTGCTTGAATAGTACTGGCAAACCCTGCCCCCTTCTGACAGAAAGTGATATGATCTCCATAGATCTCATTCCTAGAATGAAGATGATCAGAATGAGTAGGTTCATTCTCAGAATGAAATTGAAGAACATCTAGAGTGTACATGTCTCATCCATAGGATGCCGAGTGCCGCGATCAATTAGAAAGTTCTATTCTATCTGAACTATTCCATTTGTAGATAATACTTACTATTCTTCACAAACACTTTTATTCTCTCTCAAGAATCTGATACAGAGCAAGCTCTCGCAATTATCGCATTGAACCCATAATCTATTAATTCTTAACGTAATTCAATAATTTAGATTCCTTTGTTCCTCTCCATCTCATTGACGTCGTTACTATCCCTTTCGACCGAATTCTTTAGTAATCCAGTTATTTTCTTTTATTCGTCTTCGAATCACTCCCTTATAGACATAGAATCTTCCATATAAAGGTGTAGATTGTTACTTTTCCTATCTTATTTGTATGAAGAGAAGTCGTATAAATAAATGATTCAATTTATCAATGAAAAGTGAAATGAATCATGGATAAACCATCTCCATTCAGATTATTGATTAGGAATCCGAAGTAACAATACGGGATTATGATAGAACCCTTTATTCTTTATAAAGAAAGATTATCTCCAATGCCGCGATGAAAAGGAATTTTCACCTAAATACAAAATCTTTTAATATTAGAAGGATTTGAACCTTGGACTTCATGGTCTGGAACCATGAGCTCTGATCCACTGAGCCACCAACCCTATCGAATGATCTATAAGATAAATGTAAATGATGAATAGGATTCGTTATCGAACCCTTGACCCAAAAAAATTTTCACCGACTCACTCTGTTTCTTTAGATATTTTACCTCCTCGGAAATATATTAGATATATCAATATCTATATATCAATATATCTAGATATTATATGATATTGATATATAGAAATCCCAGATATTGATATCTGAAATCCTAGATCTCCGTTCACGATTTGGCCTAATCTTTTACCGCTACCACAAAAATTAGGCCAAATCGTGAACGAAAGTCACTGGATCACAAGGCATCCATTGCCTCAAATTCAAATTTGATCCTTCCATATTTCACAAGCAGCAGCTAGTCAGGACTCCATTTACTAGCTTCACGGATCATTTCATTACCTTCACGAGCAAGATCATGTCCTTCATTACGAGCTTGTACACAAGTTTCTAGAGAAACTTGATTAGCTACTGCACTAGGTGCATTTCCCCAAGGGTGTCCTAAAGTTCCCCCACCAAACTGTAGTACGGAATCATCCCCAAAGATCCGGTCAGAGCAGGCATATGCCAAACGTGAATACCTCCAGTTACGGGCAGGACAATCTGGTATAGATACCAATTTGAGTGAAGTAAATACCAATGATTGACTTTTCGATAAAACTTCATCACGCAGTAGATCAACAAACCCTAAAGTGACGTCTGGTTCCCCTTCAAGTTTACCTACAACAGTACCGGCGTGAATATGATCTCCAATCGGACACATGCAATGTTTTAGCCAGGTACATGGAAGTGCATACCATGATTCTTTTGTCTGTCAATCACTGCATACATCGCGCGGTGAATGTGAAGAAGTAGGCAGTTGTCTCGGCAATAATGAGCCAAAGAAGCATTTGCGGTAAAACCTCCCGTCACATAGTCATGCATAACGATAGGAACTCCCAATATTCTTGCAATATTGTTCTTTTCATCATTTCTTCACATGTACCCAGCATCTGTAATGTCCCTTAATTTCACCTGTCTCATCCTGAGCTTTATAAATTGCTTCCGCAAAAAAGACAAAACGATCTCTCCAACGCATGAATGGTTGGGAATTCACGCTCTCATCATCCTTGGTAAAATCGAGAGTCCAATTCACTGGTATGGTCTAACCGTTCTACCATAGTTCCTTGGTCGATAGACCTGTAATTTTGGCTCTTGATAGTACATCCCAATAAAGTACGGCCATATTTGTTCAATTTATCTCTTCCAACTTTGATACCATGAGGTGGACCTTGAAATGTTTGGAATAAGCAGGGGGAATCCGAAAATCTTCCAAACGTAGAGCCCGTAGGGTCTTGAATCCAAATACATTACCTAAAATGGAAGTGAACAAGTTAGTAACAGAACCTCTCAAAGGTCTAATGGGTAAGCTACATAGGCAATAATTTGACTTTCCTCTCCAGGAACGTGCTCGATGTCATAGCATCGCCCTTTGTAACGATCAAGACTAGTAAGTCCATCGGTCCAAACAGTGGTCCATATACCAGTGGAAGATTCAGCAGCTACTGCTGATCCCGCTTCCTCGGGCGGCACCCCTGGTTGAGGAGTTACCCGGAATGCTGCCAAAATATCCGTATCTTTGGTCTTATATTCAGGAGTATAATAAGTTAATCTGTAATCTTTACACCAGCTTTAAATCCGACACCTTAGTTTAGTCTCTATTTCTGGTGACATAAGTCCTCCTTATTAATAATAATAATTATCTCTCACAAGGATGAGGTCTGTTCGACATGGATCGAACATAAACAATCGATTTTTGACAGAACTATCCTACAAAAAAATCGTCCGTGATTGGACAATAAGATCTGCTAGGGACACTCTCATTGGCAATCGTTCTTTATGATGCAACCCAATCTTTGCTTTTTAAGTTCTTCCTACATGGATTGAACCGAGCACCTTTCAGCGGTTAAACTAGTTCATGAATGAATTTAAGGGACCGAATCGACCTTTGACCATATGGTGCGAATTGTCTATATGAAAGAAATATAGAATAGGGAACAAACGTGCGTATGAAGAGAAGAGATAACGAACAACCAATGAGAGAAAGGTCATGAATAGGGTTCAAGTCACATTCACAGATGATCTGACATAATTTTGAAGTATTTTCGGTCTTAGTTATGGAGAATTTGGTTCAAGTTATAAATTAAAAAATCGAAAACTTCCTCATTATCCTTATCCTAATCCATCTACTCTACTTCATATTCCAACATGAATGGATCTCTCGAACTTTTCCATAAAGTAGGATATTACTAAGGTAGTAACTCCCATTCATTATTTACAGATCTGATCGACCCGATACGGAAAATTTTTGTTATTGATGATATTGAAAAACTACAGAGATATATATAAAATCTCTGAATCTTTCCTTTGTATGAACTAACCTCTTGTTCTTGGGTTCGTAATCTAGAAAATGGACGAAGCTCAAATCATTGGTCTAGTACCTCGATGTTCTCTTTTCCTCCAGGGTAATATGCCCATTATTTACAATCTTATTTACAATATGGGTCATATACAGCCGGTTGTAGAAATCTTGTAAGCCATCAGAGGTACAACATTTATTAGGAAATCATAAGGTTATAGTTGTAGCTATGAGTGCTATAGATGGTTTGACGAGGGAATGAGAGTGATTGACACTGGAGCTCCTCTCAGTGTTCCAGTTGGTGGAGCTAATCTCGGACGAATTTTCAATGTTATTGGCGAACCTGTTGATAATTTAGGTCCTGTAGATGCTCGCATAAAATCTCCTATTCATAGATCTACTCCTGCCTTTACAGAGTTGGATACAAAATTATCTATCTCTGTAAAACAGGCATTAAAGTAGGGTAGATCTCATTCCCCAACACCGCCGGAAAAATGGTTTTATTTGGAGGAGCTGGAGTGGCTAAAACAGTACTCATTATGGAGTTGATTAACAACATTGCTAAGGCTCATGTAGGGGTATCTGTATTTGGAGGAGTAGTAGAACGTACTCGTGAAGGGAAATGATCTTTACATGGAAATGGAAGAATCGGGAGTAATTGATGAAAAAAACATCTCAGAATCAAAAGTTGCTCTGGTCTATGGTCAGATGAATGAACCAATACAGAGCTCAGGTATGAGAGTCGGTTTAACTGCTCAACCATGGCCGAATATTTTGAGATGTCAATGAGCAAGACGTACTATTATTTATTGATAATATCTTCCGCTTTGTCCAAGCGGAATCAGAGGTATCCGCCCTATTAAGTAGAATGCCTTCCGCCGTGGGATATCAGCCAACTCTTGCCACGGAAATGGTCTTTGCAAGAGAGAATTCATTCTATTGCGGGATCGATAACCCGATCCAAGCAGTTTATGTACCTGCTGAAGACTTGACTGACCTTAGTTCCCCCGCTACGATGCATTTAGATGCTACCACCGTACCATCGAGAGGATTAGCGGCCAAGGGTATCTATCCAGCAGTGGATCCTTTAGATCAACATCGACTATGCTCCAACCTTGGATCGTAGGCGAAGAACATTACGAAACCGCACAAGGGGTTAAGCAAACTTACAACGTTATAAGGAACTTCAACACATTATAGCTATTCCTGGACTGGATGAATTATCGGAGGAAGATCGTTTAATCGTAGTAAGAGCAAGAAAAATTGAACGTATCTTATCACAACCCTTTTTCATAGTAGAGGTATTCATAGGTTCCGAGAGAAATATGTTTGTCTCATGGAAACCATTAAAGGTTTTCAAATGATCCTTTCCGGAGATTTAGATGGTATTACCGAACAGTCTCTTTATTTAGTGGGTAACATTGATGAAGTTACCGCGAAGGCTATGAACTCCAAAACGAAAAGTTAATTCTGAAAATGACCTTTAATCTTCGTGTACTGTCTCCTAAACGAGTCATTTGGGATTCATAAGTTCAATAAATAATCTTATCTACTAATAGTGGTCAGATTGGGTAATACGCCAATTTGACCAATCATGCTTCACTTGTGGTAGTTGTAGATATAGGAGTTATGAAATACGTCCCAATGGGCAGTGGTCCACTATGGTTTTGATGGGCGGTTTCGCCAAGATAGACAATGATAGAATCACCGTAATGGTAAATAATGCAGAGAGAGAAGTTGACATCGATCTCAAAGAAGCCCAGGAATCCTTTAAAGTAGCTAAAGCTGATTTAGCTCGAGCCGAAGGCAAAAAGACAAGCAATTGAGGCTAATGTAGCTCTGAAAAGAGCTAGAACACGATTAGAGGCTATCGGTGCTAGCCCCCCCCGTCTCTACTTAAACATTTCCTATAAATATCCGAAAATGGATTCAATGTTCCGCCTCGAACCAAACAAGTGGAGTCAAACTTAATAGATGCCATCGACTCTTCAATAGTATCTAATAAGTTTACTACTATTGGATTTGAACCAACAACTCTCGTCGTATGAAAGTTATACTCTAACCACTGAGTTAAGGGGGTCATTTATTCTCATAGGTAGAGATGGACCGTGGCAAACGATTCTATGTATATGGAATTCAATGTAGACAATGTGTCCCTGGTAATAGATCGAACTTATTGGAACGTATTGAATCATAGTATCGGATCATGAAATATCTACCTTTACAGAAAGTGATCCATCTGGTTAGTATAGTAGTGTATCACCAAGACTGGAAGGGCTATAGCTCAGCAAGGTAGAGCACCCCGTTTACACGTGCGCCAATGGTTTCGGGAGAGTTTATCGATTCATCCAATCCACAAAATAGATTCTAAGTGAAATAGTCTTACTCTATCAACGTGTTTCTCTGGGGAACAATAGCATGACAAAGATGAAGTTCGGTCCGATTCGAATTACGAATCTAATTGATATGGTCAATCCCAGTCTTTGTCCAATGCTATGGCATGAGTATAATAATACGGGGACCCTCAAAATAGATTCTTTCGCCTGGCTTTTGACACTTTTAGGTTTATGAAGTGTCATATTTTATTTTGGAGCGCCAGAGGAGACTCTGTTTGAGTCAATCTATGCCCGAGCAATGCAGACCTACGTCAAGGAAACCCTTTGAATCACTTTGGGATTGCCTCCGAAGGGTAAGAATTTGGAGCATACGGAGCCATATTAGTATCTTTCATTAACTGATGGAAAGAGGATAATGGTAGACTAACCGATCTTTCCATCAGTTAATGAAAGAGCTCAATGCGATAAAATGTAATGTTGGGTTCTTGGAAAAGTTCAAATTATTTTGATAATAAGAATCCCTTTGATTCATTCTACTGAGAAGGTCTTGGCCTTTGTCTGAGCCCGTATAGCCCTATACATTCCACCAAGTTACACTACTCTTTTATATATATATCTCCTTGGCGTTCCTATGTGACTCTGACTTTCTGAAGTCTTCTTGGATCATATCGCAAGTCTTGTCCTTATCAAGATCGTGATGGATGGGAACGTTGGAACAGGGCAGGCAGTTTAGTATTTCTCATCGATCGATCTGATCCGATACCAGATGATCGGTTAGAAACCTTCTTTTTTCATTAAGAAAAAAAAGAAAGAAAGAAGTTAGTAACGACTGACATGATGATATGCAATCATCATCAATTACATTATTGGGGTTACTAATTCACTTCCGATAGACCCATGGTTCTAATGAGTGATCCCAGTTTATTGGATCTTGGCCTTCGTTTTAGTAGTAAGTAATTAGGATTGATTCTTGGAACCCTATGAATAAGGTGTAGGGGATTCCTAGCTAGTATGATGAATGGCCTCCTCCTTTCCTTTTATTCTAAAGGGAATCTCTCAGAAGGGGATCTATAGAAGTATATGTCCAATCCAAAGAGTTCGGATCGTAGTACTGGAACTAATTGTAACATACAAGAAACAAGGCGTTTTTCTTTGTTTCTTTTCAAGCACCCTATAGATAGATTCTATCTATAAATACAGATAGAGGATTGAGGTATTCAATACCATCTATATTACTTGGATTTGTAGGCCAATGTTTTTGGTAATTCCCACTATAACATCGTCTAGTTCGGAACCGCTTTTTGTTCATTTTATCGCTAGTTCTTCGAAAAACTCGGGAGTTCTCTGAATAGAATATGTTTAAAGCAAACCATATTCCAGTCAAAGTATCGACCGGACATGTGGATTTTAGCTCCATAAAAATGAAATGCATTTCATTGGGGTTGAACGAACGAAGTACTCTTCCGTTCAATCGAAAACCCCGGGTCTATCCCTTTGCTAAATATCAAGAAGATCTTGATCCACTATGATTCTCTACAATATGTTATGTGCGGTAAATCGAACCTATTCTTGAACCATGAGTGGAAGTACTACTATATTCCTTGGTCAAATTTGAAAGTACAATTCTCTGAGTTGATCCTATCCTAGCTGTAAGTATGAACCTTTTATCAGAGCTTTTTCTTTTCCACCTATGATCATCATGATGAGTTTTAGACCCAACATTTTCATATTGGGACAAACACTCTTCCTAGTTCCGTTCCGTTAACATACCAAAAAAATGCAATCTATCGGCTACGCATATTAGATCTATATCTGGACCAACGTTTGCATAAATCTACCCACTATTCTATAGAATACACAAATTTCATGGAATACGTTCTGAAAAAATAGAATAAAGAAATCTGTTGAAACTAAAACTATTACTCCCCTTGTTCATCAATTTTTTGGACTGCGACCCAAAAGAAGCCTTGTTTTGCCCCGTTACAAATAGTCGGCTTGACAATAGATCTATCCGAAATGATATTATATCGGAAATGAGCATTCAGGCTCATAACGAACTTCTAAAATGAAAGATTTTGATAATGTCTCCACGGATCGGATTGGCAGCCCATTAACGGTTCCGATTGACCTACTCAGTTCATTAAAAACGAAATGGGAACTGAATGACAACGGATTGATTTTTATTTTATTCATCGAACGGAACCGATTTAATATTTGTCATTTGTTGAATGTATAGTACTGCTTTCATTTCTGACGAAACTGAATCCTTCGAACCTTACTTATTCCTCGGTCACTCGATCCTTTTATCTCTTTCGCTACTATGAGATCTGGTTAGTACGAATGTAAAAGATCTAGTCCTCAACCCGTTCCAGTAAAACATAAAGAAACGTATGTTTCTAATTCTTTGATACTACGTTCCAACCAAATCTTTGACGACAGATTCCCCTTTTCTCATTTGTCTCTTTCAATACTGTAAAATGTTCACACTATCTCCATTGATAGATGAGCCCCGAAATTTGTATATTTGTCCCATCACCCGCATAATAATATAAAAGAACTTTATTGGTCTTCTAACCGTGTATGTAAGATTACAAAATTTTCCAGATCGGATGGAAAGCCCTATCTTTTCTAATACGAGAAGGATACGAGTTCCAAGGGTCTAGATTTCATTGAATCTGAATATGTAACAAGCGGATAGGGTCGAACTTGTCGACGCAACCACAGCCTCGATCATTTGAAACAACGACCCTACAATTAAATACCCCGCCCAGAGTTGTTCGGGAAGACAAGATTTGAGTATCAAGATAAAACATAAAAGAAATCCCAAGATAGATCTCTTTCAATTTACACCGAACCATGTTCATGTTGATGGCCCGTTCATTTCATTACAACTTGAATAACGTGGGATCTACCGAACCAATCTGCAAATATGCGTTTTTTTAGAACAAAATGATAATCTGACTGGAAGGGAAGAAACGATCGTTATCATCCATGGGTGAATGGACAAAGGATCGATACGAAAAAAGAAATATTATTCACGTTAGAAAGAACTGATGAAGGATGGGATCGAGATATGTCTCCGGAATAAATATAAAATACTTAAGAAAAACTTGTTCGATAGTTGGTTGGGAATTAGTCATCGATCTTGCTTTGATCCCCTGTAAGAGGTCTCCAACCCACATAGAGACGTTAGCCTCTTCATTTCTTCCAAGAAGAAATGACTGTAGATAGAGACAATTGGTTTATTTTTCTGGGGCGGACGTAGTCAAGTGGACCAAGGCATTGGATTGTGAATCCACCATGCACGGGTTCAATTCCCGTCATTTGCCCATAAAATAAAAGAAAAAACGGATTGGATTCAGTGTCATTTTCTTATTTCGGTGTCCATATTTATATCTATTACATAGATAGAGAAATGGACTCTCGGGCCTTCTTTATTCGTAGGAAATATGAGCCCTTTATTGGACTTGAACCGATGACTTACGCCTTACCATGGCGTTACTCTACCGCTGAGCTAAAAGGCCCCCCCCATCATATATTAATGAGTGAGTCTGATTTACGATATATGGATAACAAATTGGATACATATGATCCATCTATTTTTATAGATATCAAGTTGAGAACATTTATTAGTAGCTCGTAGGTTTACATGAGAGGAGGGTGGGGATGGCTATACTGGAAACTTCGGGCTAAACTGATATGAAGTGAATGGATATAAGTTATGCCTGGGAAAAATCAACATGTTTGTATTGCTAGAAGATCCAAAGGATCAACGGGCCAGGTCTTATTGCAATTACTTGAAATGCGTTCGGATAATATTATTTTTCAATTGGGTATGGCTCCTACCATTCTGGGTGCTAGACAATTAGTTAATCATGGACATATCTAGGTCAATGACCATATGGTAGATATACCAAGTTACCTTTGCAAACCTATTACTATAAGAGATCAACAAAGATTGAGAGCTAAAAAGATGGATCATCCATTCCAGCCTAGTTTATGGCTCTCAGATCAAGTAAAATAAATATGAACAACCTTTATTTAATGGAATCCTCCCTTCTCTCCCGGAAGAGGAATATCTTTCGAAAATGAATTCTAAATAATTCAATTAGAAGATTAGAGGAGTCGAGGAAACAATTTCTTGATAAAGGGAAAGAACAACCTATAATTGATAGAATCCTTTCTTCTCTCTCGTTAACGGAAGAGAAATAATTAAGGAATTCTGGAATTGGGATTCAAATGTGGAAGGAAAGGAGTGGCGGAATATTTGTCGATGGGATTGTGGCGTGTATAGTTT
>SNQJ01S0216769.1:0-15449 GCA_010110895.2 Picea sitchensis | reverse complement strand
TCTTAGGGACCATTACTAATGGGGAGGCCCATTGGCTATCTGAGATGGGGTAAATAAAACCTACGTCTAGTAATTTCTGAAGTTTTTCTTTCACAACATTTTTCAATGCAAGGTTCATCCTTCTGTGAGGTTGTCTCATAGGATGACAATCCTCCTTAATGTATATATGATGGGTACATGAATTAGCAAGGATCCCTTTCATATCTGTATAATCCGAGGTGAAGGCCTCTTTGTGTTTTTGAAGGACATCCACGAGTTTCTTCTTCTGGGATTTTGACAGGGTTGGATTAATATTCAGGGTTTTCCCTGGTTCTAGTTCTACTGGGACACTTTCACTGGGTGCATCAACAGGTAGCTGCTCTCATCCTTCTGCTATTTCAATTGTTTCCTGAGTCTCACAAATTAGGATAGATTCTAGGAATTGTTGATTTGTTTCAGAAAGGGAGCAAGGATCATCCATAAAAGAGGTGATTACATCATATTCTGATTCTATTTTCAACTGAAGGGCTTGTCCAATAGTGAGAACTGGCCTCAATTCCTTATTTTTTGTTTCAGACTCTTTCCTTGATAAATTTTTCTTGCTTACTGCTGGTTTTATGGATGGGTTTGGTTCTGCAAGTGGGTATAACACTAAGTTCTTAATGTTGTGCCCATTGGAAATAACCATGTGCCCTTATCGGCACCCAATGTAAGCATTTGTAGTAGCCATCCATGGTCTACCCAAGATCAAAGGATGGCCTCCCATCGAAGATTACATCTGTAAGACCAGGAAATCTATGGGATAGTGCCATGAATCTACTAAAATTGTTACATCTTCCAACTTTCCTACAGGTTTGAATGTGGATCGGTCTGCCAATTCCAATACTGTAGGTGTATGTTTCAAGTTACGAAGACCTAATGCATGCATGGTTTCAGTGGTGATAACATTGATGGCAACACCCGGGTCTACTAACACATTCGAAATCTGTACCCCATTAATTTGTACTGTCAGAATTGGGTTCCCCGGATCTCCATACTTTTCAGGCATTGACTTTCCCATCATGAAATATGATAATTTTCCCATAACATGAATGGTAAGGGGGTCTTTGAATTTCTTTGCAAATTTCTTTGAACAGTATTGCCTAAGAGTCTTTGCATATATTGGCACATCCTTCATAGCTTGTAACAAGGGAATTTTAACAAATAAGTTTTGCAGTTCTCCTAATAAATCAAATTCATCTTGAGGGCTTGATTTACTCAAAGTTAGTCTCTAGGTAAGGTGGCTCAGATTGATGTTGTTTTAAAGGAGATGCCTGGCTTCTATCAGTTTGTTTTGTCTCTTTACTAATTGGTTCTAATTCCTTACCTTCACTATCGAGTTGTTCAATGGTAACTGGAGGAGGTTGAGCATCAACTGTCTGCCTTGATCATAGATTCATTTCATACAACTCTGCAGTGGAAATGCTATATGAACGTAGGTTAAGAATGTCAGTTTGATGAACTCCCATACTATTAGGATTCAGATCATGTTGGATTGGGAGCTGAGCACGAGCAGGTTGGTTACCCGAAGGCACATTAGAGGGTAGTTGGAGTTGTTGTTGTGGCATCGATTGAGGAAACTGCCCAGGAGGGGATCCTCGCCATGTTGGAGCCCATGGGGAGCTTGAACTGGCTTGAGGGTTCCATTGCTGCCATGGGGGAAACTGGTATTGTGGCGACATGGAAGGATAGGGCATGGACTGAGGATTCATATTAGAATTATTGAAATACTGAGATGGATCTGAGTACATACCTTGATTTCCCATTAGTGGTTGAGGTTTCCATGGCTTTCTAGACCCCATGAGGTACAATTGCTCCATGTCTTTCCCCGTTCCTTGAAATACTACTTTTAGGCCTTGTAGGGAGGGGTATGAGCTTGTTGCATGATTTATCTCACAGATTGAACATTCCTCTATGGAGTTTAGTGGACATTCCCTCTTTGGATGTTTCTTTCTACACGTCTGGCAGAATATCACCATAGTCCTGTCCAATTCCAGCTACTTCTATTTTACTTGAAGCATATCCATCTATGTTGATAGGGTGCTGAGGATATCCGTCCTCAGATTGTCTAGTAGGTTTCCGATTTATGCTTTCATAACACCTCCGCCAGACCCTTTTACTGAGCAAATTCCCTATCTATTTCTTGCAAGTCTTCTTGAGCACTGAATGCATAATTCACAGATACCTTGAAATCTTCCTTAGAGATGTCTCCCTTTCCCACAATGTTCAATAGTTCCATTGAATCCTCACGGAAATATTGGAGGAGGATAATTTTTAGAATTTCCTTATCCAGGTCAGAGTGACCTGACCTCTGTAAGGTGTACTTGAATCGTTCCATGCAATCTTCCAAACTCTCGTCTTCTTTTTGTGCGAACTTGAAAACTTCCTCCTTAATGTTTCGAGATTTACAGTAGTCCTGGTATTTTTCTAGAAAAGATGTCCGCATATCATCCCATGTGGAAATAGTGATTCCTCCAAGGCCCATGAACCATCGTAGAGACGTCCCTTTTAATGTAGAAGAAAAGTTTTTAACTTTTGGGCTTCCGTTGTGTAGTCATACCCTCGGCACACTATGTCAAATTTGAATAGAAATGTGTTGGGATCTTCTGAAACAAGCCCATGAAAGTTTGGCAAGGGTGTTGATGGAATAGGCTTAGTGGGTGCACCAACTCCCAGGTTTCTGATTGGAAACTCCATAGTGGAGGTTGTGGGAGCCATAAATATCTTCCAATAACCGCTAGGTATTTCACTAGACTATGTAGGAGATGGTTGAGGCTTCCTTACCCCTTGGATACGAGTTTCTTTAGCAACACTTCCCCGGCCCCTTGGTGATGAAAATACTCCTTTGATCCCTTCTCCTACATTTTGATGACTTGATCCCTCATCTACAACCTTTTCTCTCCTGCTGGAGTGGTCTGAATCTGTCGAGGTTCTGCTTGCAAACTCTTCCCCCTCTGTTGCCAGCATAAGATTTCCTTGGTCAGGTATGCCACTAAATGTTTCTTCAACTACTGGAGGGACCTGCTATATCGTATCACCCAAGAATGTTGTAGACAACACTGGTTGATCTACTGATTGTCCCTCAAAATTCACTCTTTGTGCCCTTGGTCTCACAGCTATGCAAGATGATGTTTCTGATTCAACCTTTTCTATAATCTGCTCGATGTAGGTATTTCTTCCCAAATCTAGTCCTCCCTTTTTTGGGGCTTTCCCTCTGCCCCCGTTATTCGGTTCTTTGTTCATACAAGTGTTGGTATGATGGAGGGTCTTGGCATTAAGCTACAATGATTTAGTCTTGAAGTAAGGTGTCGAAGGACCACTCCTTCCCCAAGACAAAAGATCTTACGAAAAAGAAAGGAAGCTAAAAAAAAACAAGAATCTAAGGTTCAAGGCCTGGAGCAAGGCATCAAAGGACTCTTCCCTCCCGTGGACAAGAACAAAACACACCATAGAAAAGACCTGATACTTTTCAAATCTGAAGGAGGGCGTCAAAAGACTCCTCCCTCCCTAGGGTAAAAGCTAGGGTTTCCAAAAAAACACAAGGGTTCAAAAGAAATAAATCTAACTCAGGATTTGGAGTAGGGCATCAAAAGACTCCTCGCTCCCCAGGACAAGAGATTGACAAAAACGGAAAAGAAAAAATAAAAACAAGCGGAAATATCACCTACGCTCAGTACCTGAACCAGAGTGAGAAAACTCGTTCTCTCCCCAGGATGAGAGATTGACCCTCTGGTTGGTTCGGATCGTTGTCTTGCACCTTGTTAGCCTCTCCGACAACGTCACCAAAATGTTGGTGTCTAGGTATGAACAATTTATTCACCCTTTTCCTACATTAATTTATCAATCCGGGTGTGTATCCTTTCAAGGCAATGTGCAAGGTATATGCAGGGGCAAGATTACAATTCGTTTTGGCCAAGGGTTCACGATTAAGATTCAAAACATTACTATATACAACTTCTTAGGTTCTCCTCTTACCATAAATGACTTTGTAACCTGATTATATTCAAATGTGTTAAAAGCCTTCTGCCAGTTGATTTGGTTGAAGGTATAAGAGGTGAGGGCCCTTAAATGAATGTCTCCCACATACGGGACCAGATTGAAGTCTCTGTCTAGGTGCAATAGATATCCATGCAGGTAAAATTCACAAATCAAATGCTCAGTTGGCACGTTGTGGTGCCTCATTATTCGGAGGAATTGTACACCATTTTCTACTTCATAACTAATCTCATTTTTGATGCTCTCCATGCAGAATAGAAGAAAACATTCATGTAAGAATAAAGAATAAAAAGAAGCAGGGGGGAAACATGCCATCACCTCTTGTGCCAAATTAGAAATCTGCTCCTTATCCATTTTCAACTCTGCCACTTGCTTTTCCAGTTGCTCCATCTTGAGCTGCTGCTTGGCATGCCTTAATCTCATGATGTCTATACACTCCACATATTCAAAAATAGTTGTGGAGGCTCGTTCCTAAGTTATTTTGATCTCGTTTTGATACCGAGCCGCAGTAGATTTCCAAGTCTACACTTCGACCACTAAGGCATGCTCACGGTCTTCAAACAATCGCTCGATCAAGTCTGTTTGAGTAGTAGCAGAGGTTATGGCTGCCTAGTCCATCTGAGTCTCTGTTTCTACTCCTATGGCCTTGGACTTTCTAGCTTGATGCTTGTATTTATTCATCCACTCCTACATTTTGTGTACCTATTTCCTTAGTTTCCTGACCTCCATCTTAAGATGCATTGTCTCCTTAAATTGTAGCTAATATGTTTTTTTGATTGGGGGTCTTACGACCTTCTCACTTGGCTCTTCCATTGGCTAATTCTTCGGGACCACTTCACTTGGTCCCTCCTGTTCGCCTACAGTTATTTCCTCTTGTTGCGCGCTCATTGCAACTAGTGGTGCCCTTGTGAGATGTTGTCCTTCTAATGTGTCTGTTTGAGTATCATCCACCCGACACAGTTTTGGCTTTTGTGATAGAATTGGAGGAATGGTGATATCTTCTTCTATACGTCGAAGGGAACGAGTTTTCCTTGCTCCTCTTGGAATAAAGGAGAAAAAGGAGAATTGGAAGGGATCTTCAATATTCGATCCTGAGGTTGACGCTGGTTCTTGTGGTTTGGCGCCAACCTCACGCCCTAGTTCTCCCAAAACTTCTTCCATGGGCTCTATGGTCGGGCTGGTCATGACCTCTTCTTCAGTCTAGTTATCCTCCTCCATCGACTCCATGGTGATAGGATGTCCTTGTGGAGTACCCTCAGTCGCAATATCGACCAATTCACCCACTCCTATCTGTTGTGACCCCGCTTCTGTGGTTGTCATGCTATCAAATTGCTTTGCTAGTTCCACAGGCGAGGTTGGTTCTTGTGGTATAGCCTCGACCATGGTACTAATGGGTCTTTTTATGTCAACTTCCGAATCTTCCATTGGTTCCATGGTTTCAGGTTTCTCTTGGGGAGAAACCTCTTCTTCAAATTCTTCATCTTCCATCTCCATCTCTTCCGGTTCCTCTTGGTCAACATAGTCATCTTCTCCTGCATTTTCCTCCTCTGTGGATTCTGGTTCATCTTCCCTAGCAGCCATAGTGGCTGCTACTTCTTCCTCTGTGGAATCCCGAAACAGTTCCCACGGGATTGGGATTTGTCTGATGACATTGATTACTAACAACTTAACCAACCCATGGTGGGTGATGGTCGCCAATACCTATCGCGACTCCTGAGCCGAATGTGCCATTAGGTGAAGGTTTCTTAATAAGAAATAAGGCACATTCAGTGAGAAAGCCTCTGCTTGGGGAAATCGTAGGTGAGTTAGTATTGGGAGATGGTATTTGAATATGGTGGAGTATCTCCCTTCGCAAGTCATATATCTCATGACGAACTCTGCTACTTCCTTCCATGGATGCGACAACGAATTTCGGTCGTATCCTCGACCCTTCTGCAGAATGATTTCTCCTGCCTGTAAAAAGGATTCGGGAAACTCCAGAAGGATAGACCTTCTTGAAAACCATCACTGTCCATTTTGAGGGAGTCCACTGACTTCTGTGATGGCTTCCTCTATCACAGGAATTTCAATTACACGGACCCGAGAGCTTCCTTCTCTCAAGTTGAGTGCGAATTTCGTTGGAATTTCTTCGTTCGACCCTTTCAACCTATCAAAGTAAACATTCTAGCCTGCATTCTCAAAGACCTACCATACCTCCTGATTGTTATGAAATCTCATTGTATCTTCAGGTTCATGCCGCACAGATCGTCCACGCATTGTTGCAGAGGCGGAGTCAGCACAACGAATGCAGTTAGCTGGTAGGGGAAAATGATAGGGCTCCAAACCGTTGGCAACTGAAATAACGTCATATAGATTTTGGGGATGATGGATGAAACAATGCTGGTATGTTTGGAAATGATGACAGATTGTGGTGGTACTATCAAAAATTTAATGCAGTGTGTTGGGGAGGTGACTGATTATGACTCTGTGCATACAAGTACACATTTCAACATATCAAGTTATGATTACGGAGTACCAAAATCATTGGATTCTGTTTGGTGAGGATCGTGTGTCAGAAATTCTTTTTCATGGTATGCCATCTTTTATTATGACAGTTCCACCCCCCAACTTAATTATGGCCATCCACACATGTTTTGATGTCTTTTTGGAATATTTTAATTAAATCCATAAAAGTTGGCGGAGACATACCTGGGGACCTACCTTATGGTGGAGTAACAACAAAAGGTCTGATGAAGTAACGACAACAAGGCATAATGGTAGCAAGGAGTAACAACAACAGTGAGTAATAACAACGACGAAGTAACACGATGGAGGAGTAGTGGCACCGGTGGAGTAACGGCAGTTGCAGAGTAACAATACCGACGGAGAACCAACAGTTGTGGAGTAACGATACCAGTGGAGTAACTACAGTTGCGTAGTAATGACACCGATAGAGTAACGACAGTTGCAGAGTAACAACATCGGCGAAGTAATGGTAATTGCGGAGTAATGACACTTAGTGAAGTAATCAGTACACACCAGTGGAGTAACAACGTCTTTATAGCAGCACTGGTGGAGTAATAGCATTGAGTGTTACATTTCTCCTGGCCATATTCCTTTGTTATTCCTGCAAAATACAAACAAGTAAGAAACAATATATATATATATATAAATATATATATATATATTTTAATAATATATATATTTTTTTAAAGGCAGAGCGAGAGTGTCCTTCATCCCAACAACCATTAGATCAGATGTGTCAGAAAGGTGTTTGGCAAAAGAATTTCTAGAGGTTGGACGGTGGTATCATTTTAGATGGTGTCGGTTTACTAAGAACGAGGTATGATTCTCATCTATTGTAACTAATCTAATCGTTCCATTGTTGAACACTGCGTCCACTTGGTATGGCCCCATCCAGCGAGTGCAAATCTTGCCTTTGAAATCATTAAATCAGGAATCGTAAAGTAATGCCCAATATCCCACATGAAACACCTTACTTTTGATGAATTTATCATGCCATTTCATTCTCTACTGTTGAACAATAGTGGTCTTCTGGATAGCTACTAACCGAATCTCATCCAACTCATTCAACTATTCTAGTCAGTTTTTCTGTGCTTTTGATGGGTCTAGGCCTACTTCTAGAGTTGTTCTAAGTGTACTGATCCTAAATTCCACTGGAAATAAGGGGACTTTCCCATAGACTAATTCAAATGGTGAAAACCCAGTTGTGTTTTGCCATGTTGTTCTATATGCCCATAAATCTTCTGGAAGTTTCTGTGCCCAGTCCCGACGATGACTTGCTACTCTCTTTGTCAAAATATTTTCTAATACCTTGTTTGTGCTTTCTACTTGCCCTTTCACCTGGGGGTGATAGGGGGTTGTCACTCTATGTTTGACTCCATATTTCTACATCAACTTTCCTATCATGTGAGATGTGAACTGTGATCCTCCATCCAACATAATTTCCCTTGGAGTACCGTATCGAGCAAATATTTCTTCAAAAGGAAAGTTTTCCACTACCTGTTTTGTTTCTCTTGTGACCGCTCTAGCTTCCACCCATTTAGTTACATAATCAGTGCAGTCCAGGATGTAAGCTTTCTGATGAGAAGGTGGGTTGAAGGGTCCAACAAAATCAATGGCCCATTTCTCAAATGGTTCAAGGACTATCTGGGGCTGTAGAGGCATTTCATCTGCTTTCCCAGGTTGTCCCATCCGTTGGCAGCTATCACACCTTCGAACATAATCCCGGGCATCACGAAATATGGAGGGCCAGTAATATCCCATTTGTAGCACTTTGTGACCTATTCTTTTATCTGCAAAATGCCCTCCATAGGGTCCATCATGTGAAGCCTTCAGTATCTCATAGATATTATCTTTTTCCACACAATGCCGAATCTGTTAGTTAGCCCCTATATGAAAGAGATATCCTACCATCCATGAATGTCGGGTACTCTAGTGAATAATCTTCCTTTTCTCTTTATATGAAAGATGACGAGGCACCTTCCCTGAAGCAAGATAATTAGCAATATCTGCATACCACAGAGTGTTAGCAGATACTGCAAAAAGATGTTCATTTGGGAAATTATCTTCAATTGGTGTATCCTTACCCTCATGTTCTATCCTAGATAAGAAATCTGCAACCACATTGTCCTTCCCTGGTTTATCTACTATAGTAATATCAAATTCCTATAGTAGCAAGAGCCATCTTGTGATACGACTAGGGGTAGCAGGTTTATTCATTAAATACCTGATAGCTACATGATTAGTATGCACAAAGGTAGGATACTCAGTAAAGTAGTGCTAGAATTTATTGATGGCATAAATGACAACAAAGAACTCTTTCTCAGTCACTGTGTAGTTTAATTCAATAGGAGCCAAATTCTTACTAACGTAGTAAACTGCATATGCCATTTTGTACTCTTGTTGTCCTAATACTGCACCAACCGTTGTTTGGGAAGCATTCGTATGAATATGGAAAGGTAATGCCCAGTCTGGCCCTCTAAGGATTGGAGCGCTACAGAGCAATTCCTTAATTCAAGTAAAGACTTCATCACAGTCCTCTGTCCACACAAAATATGAATCTTTTGTTAGCAATTGAAAAAGTGGGTGTGCTACTTTAGCAAAATTTTCTATAAAACGTCTGTAATAACCAACACAACCAATAAAGATGCGTACCTGCGTGGGTGTTTTGGGTGTCAGGAAATGCTGAATTACCTTTGTCTTTGCTGGGTCCATTCAGATTCCTTTAGCTGAGAGAAAATGTCCCAGAACAATACCCTCTTCCATCATCATATGGCATTTTTCCGTACTCAACGAGACATGCGCTTGTATACACCTTTCGAGAAATTTTTCTAAATTTTTTAGCCCTTCAAGAAATGAATCCCCATATGGAGTAAAGTCATCCATGTAGATTTCAACACTGTCATCTATCAAATCAGAGAAGATTCCCAAAATTACCCTTTGGAAAGTTGCAGGAGCATTACACAAGCCAAAAGGAAGGACCCAGTATGCGAATGTTCCCCAGGGGCATGTGAAAGTGGTTTTATCCTGATCTTCAGGAGATGTCGGATCACGGTTATACCCACTAAACCATCTAGAAAAGAAAAACTTTTTTCAAGCCCGATGTGTCTAGAACTTGATCAATAAATGGCAAAGGAAAATTATCTTTCTGCGTTGCCTTGTTTAATTCCCAATAATCCACACATATCTGCCATTTACCATTTTTCTTGGGACCATTACTATTAGGAGACCATTGGCCCTGCTCCCGAGATGGGGTAAATAAACCTACGTCTAGTAATTTCTAAAGTTTTTCTTTCACAACATTTTTCAATGTGGGGTTCATCCTTATCTGAGGTTGTCTCGCAGGACGACAATCCTCCTTAATGTAGATATGATGGGTGCATGAATTAGAAGGGATCCCCTTCATATATGTATAACCCCGGGCGAAGGCCTCTTTGTGTTTCCAAATGACATCCACAAGTTGCTTCTTATGGGATTCTAACAGGGTTGGATTAATATTCAAGGAGTTTTTCCCTAGTTCACAAGTTCTAGGACGCACTTTCAGCAGGTGCATCAGCGGTAGGCTGCTCGATCCTTACGTTGTTTCAATTGTTTCATGAGTCTCACATCTTAGGATAGACTCTAGGAATTGTTGATTTGTTTAAGAAACAGAGCAAGGATCATCCATAAAAGAGGTAATTACATCATCTTCTGATTTTGTTTTCGACTGAAGGGCTTGTTCAATAGTGAGAAATGGCCTCAATTCCTCATTTTCCATTTTGGACTCTTTCCTAGATAACATTTTCTTGCTTCCTATTGGTTTTATGGATGGGTTTGGTTCTACAGGTGGGTATAGCACTAAGTTCTTAATGTTGTGCCATTAGAATAACCATGTGCCTAATCAACACCAATGTAAAGCATCTGCCGGTAATAACATCATGGTCTACCCAAGTTCAAGGATGGCCGCTTTACTTAGAAGATTCGTCACAGCTGTAAGACCCGAAATCTATGGGATAGTTACCATGAATCTGCGAAATTTTACATCTTCAACTTTTCTCTGAGGGTTTTGAATGTGGATCGGTCCTGAATTCCAATCTGTAGGTGTATGTTTCAAGTTATGAAGACCTAATGCATGCATGGTTTTGGTGGTGATAACATTGATGGTAGCACTTAGGTATACCAACACATTCAGAATCTATACCCCATTAATTTGTACTTTCGGTGGGTTCCTCGGATCTTCATACTTTTCAGGCATTGATTTTCCTGTCATGAAATATGATATGTTTCCCATAACATGAATGGTAAGGGGTCTTTGGATTTCTTTGCATATTTCTTTGAACGGTATTCCCTAAGAGTCTTTGCATATATTGGAAAATCCTTCATAGCTTGTAACAAGGGAATTTTAACAAAGAAGTTATGTAGTTCTCCTAATAAATCAAATTCATCTTGAGGGCTTGATTATCTCAAAGTTAGTCTCTCTGGGTAAGGTGGTTCAGAATGATGTTTTTTTACAAGAGATGCCTAGTTTCTATCAGTTTGTTTTGGATCTTTACTAATTGGCTCTGATTCCTTACCTTCACTATGGACTTTGTTCAATGGTAGCTGGAAGTGATTTGAGCCATATGATCATGGAATTCATTTCATACAACTCTGCGGTGGAAATGCTATATGAAGGTAGGTTAATAATGTCAGTTTGATGAACTCCCCTTCTATTAGAGTTGATCGGGTTGGATTGGGAGCTAAGGATGGGTAGTTGGTTACCCGGAGGCACATTAGAGAGCAGTTGGAAGTGTTTTTGTAGCTTCGATTGAAGAGCCCACGACCGGAGGGGATCCTTGCCAAGTTGGAGCCCATGAGGATCTTGAATTGGTTTGAGGGTTCCACTGCTGGCATGGTGGAAACTGGTATTGTGGCCATGTGGAAGGATAGGGCATGGACTAGGGATTCATATTAGAATTATTGAAATCCTGAGATGGATCTGAGTACATACATTGATTTCCCATTGGTGGTCGAGGTTGTCATGGATTTATAGACCCCATGAGGTACATTTGCTCCATGTCTTTCCCTGTTCCTTGAAATACTACTTTTAGGCCTAGCAGGGAGGGGCATGAACTTGTTGCATGATTTAGCTCATAGATTTGCACATTCATCTATGGAGTTTAGTGGACATTTCCTCTTTGGATGCTTCTTTCTACATGTCAAGCAGAATATCACCATATTCCTGTCCAATTACAGTTGCTTCTATTTTACTTCCAGCATATCCATCTGTGCTGACAGAGTGCTGAGGATATCCGTCCTCAGGTTGTCTAGCAGGTTTCTGATTTCTTCTTTTGTAACACCTTCGCCAGACCCTTTTACTAAGAGAATTCCTTGTCTGTTTCTTGCAATCCCCCTTGAGCACTGAATGCATAATTTGCAGATACCTTCAAATCTTTGCTTAGATATGTCTCCCTTTCCCACAATGTTAAATAGTTCCATCTAGTCCTCATGGAAAGATCGGAGGATAATTTTTAGAATTTCCTATCCAGGTCAGAGTGATCCGAGCTCTGTGGGTGTGCCAGATTGTTCCATACATAGTCTTCTAAACTCTCATCTTCTTTTTGTGAGAACTTGAAAAGTTCCTCCTTAATGTTCTGGGATTTATAGTAGTACTGGTATTTTTCCAGAAAAGTTATCTGTGTATCATCCCATGTGGAAATAGTGCTTCCTCCAAAGCCCATGAACCATCACAGAGCCGTCCCTTTTAATGTAGAAGGAACATTTTTTAACTTTTGGGCTTATGTTGTGTAGTCATACCCTCTGTACACTATGTCGAATTCGAATAGAAGTATTAGGGATCTTGAAATAAACCCAGCAGAAGTTTAGCGAGGGGTGCTAATGGAATAGGCTTAATTAGGTTGCACCAACTCGAGGTTCGATTGGAAATTAGATAGTGGGTTGTAGAAGCCATAAATATCTTCAATAACCAGCAGGTATTTCATCGGACTCGTAGAGATGGATGGGGCTTCCTTACCCCTTGTATCGAGTTTCTTTAGCAACGCCCTAGTCCCTTGATCCCTTAGCTACAACTTTCTCTCTCTTGCTAGAGTGGGCTGACTCTGTCGAGGCTCTGTTTGCGACCTCTTCCCCCTCTGTTTCCAACATAAGATTTCCTTGGTCAGGTATGCCACTAGATATTTCTTCAACTACTGGGGGAACCTGGTGTGTCATTATCACCCATGAATGTTGTAGATAACACTGGTTGATATACTAATTGTCCCTCAGACTTCACTCTCCGTGCCCTTGGTCTCACGGCTGCGAGAGAGAATGTTTCTGATTCATCCTTTGCTATAATCTACTGGATGTAGGTCTTTCTTCCCAAATCCGGTCCTCCCTTCTTTGGGGCTTTCCCTCTACCCTCGTTATTCGGTTATTTGTTCATACAAGTTTTGGTATGATGGAGGGTCTTGGCATGAACCTACAATGCTTTAGTCTTGAAGTAAGGTGTCAAAGGGACCATTCCTTCCCAAGACAAAAGATCTTCACGCGCCAAAATAAGGCAACTAAAGAAACAAGAATCTAAAGGTTCGGGCACAGGCCGGGCATCAAAGGACTCTTAGCTCCCAGGGAAAAGGAACAAAACACACCACAGGAAAGACCTAATACATTTCAAACCTGAAGCAGGGTGTCAAAATACTCCTCACTGCCCAGGGTAAAAGCTAGGGATTCCCAAAAAAAAAGACACAAGGGTTTGAAAGAAATAAATCTAACTTAGGATATGGAGCAGGGCATCAAAAGACTCCTCCCTCCCAGGACAAAGAGATTAACCAAAATGGAAAAGCAAAAGAAATAAAAACAAGCGGAAATATCACCTACACTTTCGGGACTGAAGGAGGTGAAGAAAACTCATTCTCTCCCCAAGATGAGAGATTGACCCTCTGGTTGGTATGGATCATTGTCTTGCACCTTATTAGCCTCCCCAACAGCAGTAAAATGTTGGTTTCCAGGTATGAACGATTTATTCATTCTTTTCCTACATTAATTTATCAATCCAGTTATCCTTTCAAGGAAACATGCAAGGTATATGCAAGGGCAATAGTACAATTCGTTTTGGCCAAGGGTTCATGATTAAGATTAAAAACATTACTGTCTACAACTTCCGAAAAGTACTCATAAGAATCACCTACTGTAACAACAAGCATAAAGCGATAAATAACAACGAGCATAAATTGATAAATAACACACTGTAACATCAAGCATAAAATGATAAATAACACACATAAGAAGACGCAACACCTGATCAAATAACACTACGGAAGATGCAACACCTCATCCTTGGAAGCGGGCCCAACTCTACATTCGGTGCATTATTGGTCTAACTTGAATGAAGACAACAAAATAGGTAATGATTTATAAATCTAAAAAGGTTATTACAATCTCAATAGGGGACATCCCCAGTTACAAGAATAATATGTCTTTTATACATCGAGGAGAACAACCTCTTTCCCAAAAACATGGTAGCCATATCCCCAAAAATATACAATAGTTGGAACGACATCAGTAGTAGATGGGCGGAGTCCAGCGAGGAATTCCCAAGATGGTTGGGGGATCTGCTTGACTCAAGTGACCTCTTTATAGCTTGGTTTTGCTATGAAGAGGATCTGCACTTTTGGGATGAAATACAGTTACGTTCTCTGAAAGGCTGCGGTCAAACATTCATTTTAGTGCTCCGAATAGAAAAAACTTTGCGACTTTACTTCATTAATAAAATATTCAATAGACAAGTTAGGGGTAATTACCACACGGATTTAGCACAGTAAACATAGGTAAAAAAGTGTAAAAAAGGTCAAAAAGTGTAATGGAAATGCAGCAGAAAGACAGCCCGATTTGGTGCCCAACATAGCTGCAATTCTTGGGTTATAGGCAACAATGAATAAAGTTCAACTCCATGAGAGCACCAACTCTGATGAAAGACTTCTCTTACACAACTGCTTTGGCCCGAGTGGAATCAATCCTCAACGGATACCAATCTGTCAACAATTACTGACACAGCTGTCGGTAGTCTGCGGCCTACGCATTATGTCGTTTCCTACCGATGGTACAAGCGCGTGTATGTATAAACAATCGTACTACAAGCCCGTGTATGCGCCGAGTAATTAGGGTTTCTCTCTATGAAAATTTCGGATCCTTCCACAATAACTAGTCACATATACTTATTTCTTTCATTTTCAAAACTCAGATCCTTTACAACCTTTAGTCACATATACTTATTTCTTTCATTTTCTAATCTGAACCATAACCAATAACAACACATCTATTCTCTCCCACAACTTACTCATGCTCCTCAACCATACAATATGAATGCTACTTAATAATGTGTAAGCAACCAATATACTATGGAAATCATATCAGTAATGAACCATAAGAGTTCTGCTCACTTTATCAATCAACCAACATAACCATATCGCAACAACCATACCAAGAATTCCTTAAGCATTCTCCGTACAATAAGCATGAGTATCTATCAAGACAACTATGTAAAAATACCAGAGTTTCTATGGCAGATCTGAGCTCATAGAATAGAGATCTAGAACTTGCTTCAGACTCCAAGAACCTGGCATCAACTCACTCTCAAGTCTCCATTGGCATCCATGAGAACTTGCAATCCCTCTCTTACTTAGAATAGATCTTCAAGCTATGCTCAAGAGATGATTTTCACAAGAGACCCTTGCTTCTTATTTATACTCTCCAAGTAGCTTCCTTAGAAGCATCTTCTAGGCCACTTTGTGCACATAGCCACTTTGCCAACATAGTCACCTATTTCCAAATTTGCCCAATTTTCCACTTGTCCATGTATCCAATAGCCACTTGACCACTTAACCCATTTTCCTCATTTTAGGGTTAACCTTCTTATAACCACTTTCCATAATTATAAAGTTCTCCATTTACTTTATTATTTAAATAATCCTCCTTGA
>SNQJ01S0216768.1:11008-23839 GCA_010110895.2 Picea sitchensis | reverse complement strand
AAATTATTTACTTTATATTGAGTCTACATCCCTTTGTCCTTTAAGTATGAACACAATGTTCATCCCCCAAGCTCTTCGCTTATTGATGGATAACCTCATTGTCTCCCTTCTATGAGCTTGCCTTTGGTGGAGGATTGAAGTGGTGGAGGCCCAGCTGGAAGGAACTTAGTTTCTCAGTTCTGAACCGTGTCGACATAGGAGTCTATAACATTTTCACTTCTGCTGATCATTTATTAATAGAAATACTCCTTTCCCATCCAACTGATATCTTGAAAATATATGAGTTATTATCCATGGGCATATTTTCTATGTATATTGATGAATTATGCTATCTAATGTGCTAACCTTTCATATTATCACCACATGCTTTCTCTGCTTGTTTGTTGAGAACTTGTTGCAGGTATATAGCTTTGGGTCGAAGTGCTTAACGGTGGACTTCATCGAACATCTGGATGAGGTAGGTATCTCTCTTATCTCGCTAGCACATTGGTTTATATAGCATGTTTATGGGATAGAGTTGATTTCTGCAGTCATTTTCGTCTATTGTGGTTTACCCTATCCATAGAGAGATTTTCCTTGTAATAGAATTGGCGACCATACTAGGGATTAAATCTTCTTTCTTAGGGTTTGGAGTATTTTTCTCCTTAGATTGCTCTCGTTTCTATTGTGGTTCTTTTCGTATCATTGCTTGATAGTTTCTGTTCACTCTGGTTCTAATTTCTCAGCCTTTCTCCATTTCCTAAGATTTTTTTGAAGCATATACACACCTTTTTCCTTGACATTCACGTACATACGCATGATGTCTCACTACAAGATGTGTATATATGATTTGTTTGCTTGAACAATCACGTACATCAGTTTGACTTGCCTGTTTGTTGGGTCTGGTGGTTGTTGGGTGGGATTTGATGTTTGCTGAGCCTTCTTAGGTCCTTGTAGTGTCTGTTGAGTGCTTGTGGGATGACAGGAAACCCTCTTTTGGTTGAATTTCTAGGAGAAGTCTTTCTCATCATTTTCTCATTTTTATTTTTCCTTCTACATTGGGCTGGGTGTTTTGCTGCTTGGTATCCTGCTTGAGTTGTCTCTTTTTATACATAGTAGGGTTATATATCAAGTTACTTTTCAGTCCATGAATATTCAATTTTTTTATATTGAAAATACAAAAAATAGGCATTTTTCATTGCTTGGAATTTTTGTATTTTGAATCTTTATCTTTAGCTTAGTGCATATAGTGAAAGATTGCATTTTTACTTTTGAATTGCAGAGTTAAATTTGAAAATTGCATTGGTTTTAAGAAGCATATCATTCATTGAAAGTTAAAGTTAGGACTTTGCATTATTTTCATATTTACTTTTCTTGGAGAGTCATAACACCATGAGTTTCACTACCATACCTTTTTGAGTAATCACAACCAATAAAATCAATGCCATAATTTAAAATTAACTAGTCACATTTTTATTTTCTAGGGTGCACAAACTAGCTTGGGATTTAGTGCCTTGAAATATGATTTTGTGAGTAAACTTCTCTAAGGTAATTAAAACAACATGTGTCTGATTCAGGGAGTGGAGAAATCCATTGTATAATTGGTAAGATCATGAGGCTCTGCTCACACCAGAGTTAATCATGAGGACACATGAAGTCGGTTGAAGGGATACCCCCTTGATACCTTCCTAGCATCATAGATATTTATGGGGATCTATTCATATCTGGGGATCTTGTTAATGACCTTACCACCATGAGAGGCAGTGATTTCAAGGTTTAGGGCTTTTCTACCCTACCCATATGGTGGAACTCACTTATGACTACTCACTTGTGCATCGATCATACAATGGTTTATTAGTTGCTTGACTTAGGTGTCTCATAGTTTACTTGCAGGAGTTATTTTGTAGGTACCCTGGGTCAGATAAGGGTCAGACAACACACAACCTTTATGGAGGATTACCTCTCTGGAGGAATCTGACCGAATGGTTGTTAATCCCACGAGGGCCCTTATAACTTATTTTGTTACCTCTAATATTTAGCAGGGAGTCTCAGGCCCCTCTTAGGTGAGACATACCTTCTTTAGGGAGGGAGGCCACTCAACCACTTTACCCTGTTTGCATGTATATTGGCCGTTTGAATTTTTGTGTTCTCTTTGATTACTAGATGGTCGTAGGATATATATTTTATATTTAGAGTCTTAAGTCATTGTGGAGTCATACCAACCTCCCCACCGGTCTCGTCGCTTGTTACAGTTACCACCAGATTTTGAGTCTCTTCCTTCTAAAAGACATAGATTTATTAGACGTGGTACACACACATCCACTTTTCAGACTTGTGATTCTACAAGGATGAGTATTGAACCTAGCCTTTAGAATATCAGGAACACTTTGAATCCCATACCTACTATAGTTAATGGCACCCCTTCAACTCCTGCAACCTCATTGGTCGTAGCGCTAGAGGCACCTATCATTACTATACCCCTTCCTATAGTGAATAATCAAGCTACCGCCTTGAACCCTTTTGGGTCTCTTGACCACTCATCGGGTTACCATGTTTAGTCCATCCCTATGGATTCTAGTCCCTTTTCTTATGGTATGCCCAAATTCACTTCGCAATTTTCTAACTCCATCTCAGTTGCTAGCCCTAATGCTAGCATTGGGCTCGGGGGAAGTACACCTCCCTACACTCCTTTTTCATTTGGTGGATCTCAAATCCCTCAAATGACTCAGAATATGGGAGACATTCCCGCTTTTAAACCCAGGTCCAACCCTCCTGCTTCTGGATGGAGCAACCAACCTGGTAGACAAACTTCGGCTCAAGTTCCATCTTACAACCCTACCTCCTTGGTGTAGATTCCAACCAATACATTTGGCATGATGAATCCTCCTCTATCCTCCAGGTTTCCACCCGGAGGAGGTTAGTTTTACGCTTTAGGCAACCCCCAACCTAGATCTAATCCAGCTGGGGGCAATTTCTATAACCCTCAACAAAACATTCCTGCTGGAATGATGCCCAACCAACGTTTTATGAATCATCCTAGAGGAGGGTTTTATAATTTCAGATAGGGATATGGTGTTTACCAGAACCCTGTATGGCCTGCAGTTGCGCAAACACAATATTTCTCGGGAGCTTGGGGCTAGATGTCACAACCTCGTCTCCCTTTTCTGGCCATGCTTAGTTTTCCATACTTGTCTAAGTTAATGAATGACCCTGTGAGTCACGATCCTACATGGCCCCCCATCCCCACCAAACTTCCTTTAGACATCCCAAAGTTTGAAGGTAAGAATGGAGAGGATCCTGGTGATCACGTCACTACCTTTCACCTTTGGTGCTCATCGAATTCCCTTAATGACGATTCTATTCGTTTGAGATTATTTCAATGCACCCTCATCGAAGTTGTTGAGAAATGGTATATTGATCTACCTAGGGGGAATAGAAGACTTTTAGTTAGTTGGTGATGGTCTTCCTTAACCACTTCCAATTTCCCATTCATTATGATGATGGCCTAGAACTGTTGTCTACTTTACGCTAGGATACCGCCACTCATATCTCAAACCAAATCTAGGAGTGGTGTAGACATAAGAGGTTGATTAAGACCCTATACCCCTGGCCTTTCTTTTATAATGGTTCCTCAAGTCTTTGCAAGCTCTTATCTTGAAGGACGTTGCTACTTCCAGGGTTACCACTGAGGAAGAGGCGATCCTTAGAGCCCAACAGTTAGACTTGATATATGCTCAGTCTAGGATGTTATACAACCTTCTTCCTCATGCACCGCGATCAACTTACGACCCTAGGAAAAATCCCAGACCCCATGCCGATGGAATTGTAGGTGCCGCCAATGTAAAGTTCGCATACTTGGTGACAAACCATTTGAAAGAGTTGTCTTTAAACCAGTTTGTTGGAGGTACAACTTTGTCTGTGTCTTCCAACCCCACTCAGTTGGTAGATGTACACTCTGTGCAATCATTGGCCAACCCAAATGGTAACCAACAACCAGGAGGGACTAAGAAGAAAGGACGTAATAACCGTAAGGGTGGGGAAAAAGGTAATAAACCCAAGGAAAATAATAATAATGAGAAGATGGGTAATAATGTTGGAGAGGGAAAACGAGAGAGATGTAAGGTGAAGTTTCCCTATAATCTTTGCACATATGATCACTGTTGCACCTCTTTTGTCACCTAAATGAGCAAAACAAAGGTGCTTACAAGCTTAGTTGGGTTAGCTAAGCAAGACAACAGTAAAGGAAAGGGTTAGAAGAATAAACATAAAAGACTAAGCTAAGAATTAAACTAGGAAGGAAAAAAAAAATTAAACTATTGTGCATAAAGACATAAGAACACGAAACAAACAAGACTCATGTCACCAATGGAATGGATTGTATTAGTGAAAAGAAAACACCAAAGAGAAAGGGGACTTTGGGTCCCTTCTTCCTCAAAGGGAGGGCTCTTGGACCCCCAAGATTGAGCTCTTCTTACAACTTGAAAACTTGAAAGAAATGGTGAAAGAATCCCAAGCTAACCCACTCAAAAGGTGATGTGGATTGCCCAAATGGAATGGTGCTAGTATGCTCTTGATGAGAAAAGAGGTTTCCCCAAGAGAATAGAAACATCATAAGCTTGCAAATGAATTGCTTGAAGATGTAGTGCACCGATGGCCTTATTTAATAGCACCACTTTGAGGTATTGTGCAACCAACATTTAGTGTGAAAAGGGGTTGTTTAGGGCACCTTTAGGTCTTTGACCAACCACCCAGCCAGATCTAGCTGAGATTTGGATGTCAAATCAACTTGGAAGCTGAACCAGAAGTGGGTGGGAGGCCGACCAACATAATAAATGCATCATTCTCAGGTGTGTGCGGCTTTTAGCATCCACAGTCGCGCATTGTGTGCATGTGCGCTTTTCCTGCATTTCTTGATGGCGCATGTGTGTGTGTACCCTATATAGTCATAGCGCATCTTGATTTTATAATTGGTTGGATAGTTTTGGACCTTTTGGAAATGCATTTTTGGTAATTTTGGTCCATGGGTGAACTAATAGTTGTTTGAAGATGTTGGATTCCTGTAACCATTTGCGGAAAAAATTTCAGTGATAACAGATGCCCCCTAATGGATGAGGTTAGGAGCATATGGATAGCCAAAATTCATCAATGTTTCTTCTACTGAGAGTACCATTGTAAGAAAGAGAGATAGTGAGAGTATCAAGAGTGACCCATTGGAGGGATAAGGGAACCTGTAGGACCCAACCTTTCGCAAGGTGTGGAAAATAAATTGTTTACAAACGACGCGGGCATACCCCATGCTCGTGTCATGTAACTTGAAAAAAGGTGTTGTACAGTAACTGAAATAGTGTGTTGATGGAGACAAATGCAGTGCCCTCAGGGATGGTTTTGATAAAGGAAGAGGAAAATTTTGATGAGGAACAATAATCTGAACAGTAGGCAATGATACCTGTAAGAAGTATCACAGAGTCTATGGGCATTGATATCCCAACAAAGTTCAGAGGTCTTCGGAAAATATAAAAAAAAATTGCAATAGTCGCAAAGTAAGACCCACCGTAACATGAGAAAGTGTTGAAGTCAAATGTTATGGGGGTCAATGACAACAAAGAGCAATGATGGTTCTCCCTGTGTCATCCGAGACTCCTCATTGTAAAGGTAATGAGAGTCAAGATACTATCACCCTTCTGGAAACTGTGTTGATGTTGACAAAAAGGGAGATGTGACTCCAAGAAGCAAAGGGCTTTGTAAAATCCACTAGGTGAGGTTAGGAACTGAGGAGGTACATGGATGAAGTCAAGATGCGTGGAGACTCAAGACTTCCCTTATTTGGGGATATATGCGAAGTATAAGTGACCACGATAGTTCAACTAGGTCGAGTGTCAGGGGGACAACGAGACATGGGATAAGTTGTGCCAGAGGTGGAACAAAGTGAACAAACTCAGAGAGAAAAGGTAGGTGGCCTATGGGATTCTCGGAGTTTATGGACGAAGTCAATAGGAGTAGGTGATAAGGAATGCCCCAACCAAGGGCGACATGGGTTGTGTTTTCCAAGAAGGTTGCGAAAGGTGACGACAAAAAGCTATGTAAAATGATGGAAACAACAACTTAGTTACAAAAATAATTAAAACATCAGTGGGGATAATAATGCAAATACAGAAATGGGTGCCCCAGTGTAAGATGGCTTGGCCTGAGGATGGCCTAAGTTGGTTAAAAAACAAGTGGAGGTTTAGAGCCCCATAGGTGGGTTTCTGTATTAGGGAAATGTATGGAGGGAAATCTAAATATGGGCAAACCGACAATGGATGAAATGGATGGTAAATGGTGATGTGGGAGTGCAGTCAAAATAAAACCGTGAGGAAGTTCCTTGGGAGTCCATTGGGTAGGATATCAAAATGAGGAGGAGTATGTGGTTGATTCACGACATGATGTAAGACTATCGAGACTCCCATCCCTAAAGGTTGAAAAAAACATGAGTGTCAAAGTGCCAAGGGGGGATATGAAGGGAAAAACTCATGTGGGGGAGAGTGCTATCGGGTGATAGTACCCAAAATGGAATGGAGGTGACAGTACTGCAGAGCTAGATATAGGGACTCTAAAGGAAAATTTCAAAGGGTGTGATTGGAGATGCAATTGAGATTCAGAGGGAATGATTACATGCCGGTGTCGATTATATATCTAAAGGGGTCACACTGGTGTGTGATGACCAAGTACCTGCACACATGAAAACCAAATACTCAATGTGAACAATATCTGAAGATAATCGAACATATAACCGTTTATTTGATAATTTTGAACATGAGCATGCGTACCTGAACGGGGTATCGAAAAATGGCTCCTCGGGGGCGAAGGATGAAAAATGGCTCAGGGATTGTCTTGATGTAGATGACGGGGTCTTGATCCTATGGTTGAAGATGGATCGAAAAATGGATGCTCGGAGCTCCCAGAATTGAGTCTGGAAGTTTGGCAAAAAGGGCCTATATATAGCTGTAGGGCTCACATTGCCACCTCATTTGTACTTGCTGCTATAGTGGTTAGAGAGGAGATTGCAGATTAGATTCAGATATTCTAGGAGTGTGAGGAAGATGATCTGGGAGGTGTGAGAGTCAGGTTAGTGGTCTCATCCTCCTGTACATTAGTTAGGTGTCAATTTTTGGGTAGGACCATATGGTGGGTTTTGAGGGTTGTGGTCCCCCAAATGCTCGAGCAATCGATGGTGATCCGTGCATGAATGCGCATTTGTAATGGGCACAACCGCGCAGGGGGGGTGTGCTATTTGGGAAAATAGGTGCGCATGGGGTGTGCACTTGTCTCAAACACAGGATTTGGGGGTAAATCCTCATGTAAATCATCTAGGATCCATGGGGGAGAAGGGAGTGCCTCAGGTTCTGGTGGGAAGATATGAACCATATCAATTGATGGGGTAAGGGTATTTATGGGGTCTGTTGGAGGAGGGGGGGTATGATTTTGAATAGGGGCTAGTTGACGACACCTGTATTCAATGATCATAAGACATTGATATGTGAAATGATCAAGTGATTTGCATAGAGAGCAAGGACATCTCATGCATTTGTTGACTAAGGTTGTGACATAATGGATGTCGGTGACAGGAGTTGGGGTGGGTGTTTGCTGAAGGCTCTGGTGTATAGCTGTTAGTGTCTATCAGAATTGAGGTAACGCTGGACAATGGTGTGTGTAATGGCCATATTCTAAATAGATGGCGCATGCGAATTTGGTTCACAGTCCTTTGTTACTTTTGTTCTGTGAGATAGCGACAATACTAGAGGAAGCGACGAGTGGTGGTGGTGCTCGAGGGAGTTGGATGAGATTACGTAACTCGGGGAGAGATGGGAATTTTTTGGTGGGATGTCCTTCTTTCTCACATAGCATGAAAGGAGGTTGGACACATGGGGGAAGTGGAGTTGTGGGATCCTTCTTCTTTCGCCTGCCCCCATCTATAGCAAGGGGGTTAGTGAGTGGGGCTGTAGGGGTTATGGTGGGAGTGAGTATGGGAATATGCATTGGGATTCCTTCTGTTTGGGGAGGGAGGGATGGTTGAGGAACCATCTCAGGTGGATGTAAATACCAAACTGGGATTGCCAACACCATATTAGGAAGGGTAAGCGTTGCAGTGGCCTGGAAAGCTTGTACACCTGGTGGGGGGTAAAAGAAAGGGATTTGGGTAATGGCTTAGGGGAATTTTTTCCCAAACTAAGATTTGGCCCTGGGGAAGATTAGGAATTGGTCAAGATGAATTAGTTCCAGGGGATTCCTGAGGGAGAAGTTCTGCGACTAGTGGGACGTCAGGGATGAAAGAGGCCTCAGTGGGAGGGAGGTTATTTTCAGTTGTCGTTCTATTGGAGGATATGACACATACTTGTGTTGAGGGATGGAGGAGAGGTGGTGCTCCATGGTATGTCCCTAGCAAGGATCGGTCTTTGAATATTTTGGGGCCCATCTCAATGAGTGGATAGGCATCGGGATTAGTGTGGATAAAAGGGAGGATGTTATCAATGTTGGAAGAAGGGTTAGGCTCGTAATGTGATACTTGATCGATGGCAATGATCTTTCCATTATGGGGAAACATCATGGTTTGGAAAATAGAAGAGGCGACGACCTTCATAGCATACATGTAGCTACGACCAAACAAGATATTGTAGTCGAGCAAGGCATTGATAACCTCAATGTCAATCAGAATAGTTTTTCCCCCAAGATTGACGGGGACATTTTGGAAGAGTCCTTCGGGGGATGAGGGTCTACCATCGTAGGCTCTTAAGGTAATGGTAGATGGTATGATTTTGGGGGAGCCAAGTTTCTGCCATACATATTTGGACATGATACAGGTGGATGCGCCTTCATCAATGATGCATCGGTGAACTATAATGTTCCAAATTTTTACAGGGATTTGAAAAGAAATAAGAGCGAGGAGGCAAGGTTCTCCGCTGTCGAGGTCAAATGTGATGAGTTGAGTATCAACAGGGTCGACTACTCGTAGGGCGGAAAGTAAGGACTTCCGCTAGGTGGGAAAAGTTTGAAGGACTTCTAAGACTAACATGGCAGCCGAAGATTGTGCCAAGTCATCGACCAAACTGTAATTATGAGTTTCCCTAGCTTGAGGATTGTGGACATTCCTGTGCAATGGGATGCGAGGAATACAAAGGGGGGTTTCAGTATTAGGGCGAGGAATTATGAGAGGGGGTCTAGTTGTGACTGGAATTGATTCAGAGGTGGTGGGAGCAGATTCAGGGGGTGTGCTATACTGACTACTGAACATTTGCAGAAGGACTTCTTCCTCACTGGTAAGGAAGATAGTGCGATCGACAAAGGTGCCCATATTGGGATACTGTCCCAATTGTGGTGGGGTAGGTTGCATGTCTGGTTGGGTATTTATCACCCCTTGGTGTTGGATGGGGTTTTGTAGTACAACTAGGGGGGGTTGCTGCACATATGGTTGTGGGGCCTGCTGAGGTGCAGGCAGTGCTGAGGGATGTGGTCCATTCATAGAATCTTTCATCTGCTTAAATTCAATGATTTGGGGGCAATGGTGAGTATAGTGACCAAACTCACTGCAAAAGGCACAAGGGAAGGTGGTCCTAACATTGTTGTTGTTCCTTCCTTGACATTTTTTGTTGTTTCCCCCTTGGGGGTTTTGATTCCCTTGGTTTTGGTTGCCCCCGATAGACTGGTTCTGCTGGGGTTGGTTTTGGTTTCCTCCTGGTCACGTATTATTATTGTTCTATTTTTTTCCTTTCTTTCTGGTATTGTTCGATTGATGGGGTGGATTTTTCGTGTTCAGCTGTTCAAAATTTTGATATTGTTGAATGGGAGAGGGTTGAACAAAATTAACCCCAGCGTGTGGTGGTCCTTGTGGTGGAGCCATAGGCTGTGGGGGGCTAGAAAATGGAAAGTACAGATTATGTTGAGGTGATGCTCCATAAGTTACATAGGAGGGCGTGGCACTTTCACTAGTGCTTAGGGTATATGCCGAGGTAGAGGGAGTACCGACACTTGGTTGGATAGGTGGGTGGTTTAGGGGTATCGGCGGGGGTCCAATTATGGGTGGAGGCAGAGAAATAGGGTACGGTTGTTGATAAGGGGGAGGAGGATAATAAGTGATTCCTCCATATGCCGATGTATATTGAGGTGTGCCATACATGGGTGGTTGTTGAGGTGGTGGGTTGTGGTGTGTAGGTTTACCAATCAATCCGTCTGCTGAGTGAGACATCCTAGGTTTGTCTTGCTCAAATAGCACTGGTCTTGGGGCATCCGGGAGTACTGTGTATAGGTATCCAGACTGGGCATAGATGAGTTTGAACTGTTGGGTCTTGCTAATGTCTTCTTCTTTACTCTGGGGGAAGGTGGTGGCCACACCTTTGGCAAGGAGGGAAATAAGTGATTTGAGGAACCAATTGAGACACTGTTGTGGGGTAGCGTTAGCTTTGTAGAGGCTACGTCGTCGATGCCATTTGTGGATGTGGTCGGAAATATGTGCAGAGGTGGTTTGTTTGAAATCTGAGAGTAGTTCAAGGCCATTGTCATGATGAACGGGTAATTGAAAGAAGGTAAAAAATGCTTTGGCCAAGGATTCAAAAGTCACGTGGGACCCAGATTTTTCTTCGACATACCATTTAGCGATGGGCCAGTGAGTGTACATTGAAATAAACTCAATCGTATGGAATCATCCATGATGCTGTTATAAGAACACCATAGGTGAAATGTCATGATATGGTTGGCAAGATCATCTCTTGCTTTTCCTTCAAACTTGGGGATGTCTGAAGGGAGTTTGGTAGGCATTGCAGGCCATGTGGGGTTGTGCAATATGCGATCATTGGTGATTTTAGTTAGATACGGTATGTTGAGGGAAGCTAAATATGGCATATGGTGTGGTGGTGTAGGATTAGTTCTGACCATAGTGTGAGTGTTCTGAGTACCTGACCCTTGGAGGGGACTAGGTGGGTTTGTACTTCCCCCTTGAGAGGAAGTTGGCCCCCCGCTTCTGTGTAAAGGAGAGCGAGTGGAAGGTGGACCTTGGGAATTGGACCCAAGTAAGGTGGAACCAAGAAAAGTTGATCCCAATATAGTGGCACTCACAGGAGTGTGAGAAGGTGGAGTCAATGAGTTGGAAAGACTAGGAACTCCCCCTAGAATAGAAGGGAGATTTAGCAAGTGTTTGGAATGACGAGGGTTCTGTGGATCCCCTATGATGTCCGACTAGCTGAGTGAATGTGTGTGAATGGTGGTGAGAGAAATAAATAAACAAGAGCCTTTGCTGCAATTTTTGAACTTTACACGATATATATCCAAATCAAATGTAATCAAAAGGGCATCATACATAAAGTGTTTTGATAAAGAAGCATATATGTGGATAGGTGGATTTTGTCCGCATGGGGGAACAAAGAAAACAAATGCTCGTTTCCTAAAAGATGTAACGTCCTTCCTTTCAAAATAGAATTGGACCTTCCAATAACACTCGACAGTGGGGTCTGAAGCCACCGAAAGAGAAACTAGTGAAGGATGAAGCAATCAGTTCTAATGAAGGGTAGAGGGGGCATATCCTGAAAGAACTAGTGATATTTCCCAATAGCCACAAAAAATATTATCAAGGTGCAATTGCAGACCACAATTTCCACCTGGGTAGATGTCCTAAAATTTGGTCACTAGGTACTTCGGTCAAAGTGAGACATTTAGATTTTCGGCCTAAGAAATGGATCATGGGCTGGATCCCGTCGAAGAGGTGGGTGCCTCAAGGGGGGACGCACAAAACAACTGGACCTCGACCTTCAACCCTTCATGGGTATCTCCCTACCTTATGGTGTTGGGAACACTTGACTTGGAGGATTTAATGTTCCTTATTTGACAACTTCTATTGTTTTGAAAATGTGAGAACCAGATAACAGGGAGTTATTTGGATGCCTATCCCTGAAATCCTACCTAGACTAAAATATTTCTTTTGGCACCTCCTGTGGAGGAAAACCTAGTGAGTTTTTAGAAAAAAATTAGATGTGGTTGTTTGAGAGATTGGGAGTGTGAGCCAATCTCGTTGAAATTAAGTGGGAGTGGATAGTTTCATCAAGAAAAGGGTGGGGTTTTTCAGAATCCCTTTGGAGGAAACTTACTTCAACCTCCACGTTTTAAGATGAAAAATATGTGAGTGAGAAGTGACTTTTGTGTGGGAATGAGTGAAAGTGTGCCAATTTTTTAATGAATTAGGTGTCACCTTGCTTCATGTGGACTTCTCTTGGTCCTTACAAGTCTTTGATTACCTATTTAACTAAATGCCATTGGTACAACCTTGTGGAATTCAAAAGTCCCTAGGAAGCTAGCATGTGGACATGTGGGTCCTTTACTATTCCTTTAACTCCCTAATGTGATTTAATATAAGAAAGATTTGAAACTATCCTATATTGTGATCATGTGGGCATGTATGGGCCCATTACAAAACCTTTAAACTTCCCTAGTGATTTAATATAAGAAAGTAAATTTCAACACTATCCTATCTTTGTAGCATGTGGGCATGTATGGGCCCATTACAATCTTGAGATGTGTTTGAAAAATAAACTAAGAGCAGTCCCGAGGGGGCTATTGTCCTCTCCTAAATATTTAATCTTTTTAAGGGAGATGAAATTGTCTTTCAACCTCTTTCTGATTCTCAAGATCACTTTGGAGCGCAAGAGAAGAGCATACTCAACGTTTGATATCCAATTTCTAGTCCCATTGCAAGTTTTATATGTGATGTAGAATGATTCCAACTTTTAGTCAAAGCAAGCCATCCATGTGGCGAAATAAAAAGAAAAAAGAGGAAAAATAATGATTTTTAACCCCTAAGTGCCTATGTGTTTTGACTAATCCCTTTATATG
>SNQJ01S0216768.1:0-10998 GCA_010110895.2 Picea sitchensis | reverse complement strand
TGAGCATTTAAGTGGGGTAAAAGGAGGTTGCCCCCTCGAAGAGGCTTATTATCTGAAATTATCTCTTTTTCAAGGCGTTGAGTACTTTTCTTGAGGTTTTTCTATGCTATATTGATGTTTGGCTCTTAACACTATGGGCCTTCAATAGATCATAAAAAATCTTACAATGTGTATGTTTTTGCACAGGTGCATGGGTTTCAGACTAGACAGAGGCGCTCTGAGTGCCAATGCGTGAACTGAAAAAGAATTTTGAGCTTAGGTGCGCAGAAGGCGCTGAGTAATGCAATGATTTTGGTGGACATGTGCACGATGCATGACTATGGGCCAATAAACCCATGCAAAACTGTCACATAACCGTGAAGAAAATTTTGAATGGAATTCTCTCAACTCAGCTTTGAATTTGATGTTTTGCAGGTCAGCTTGGGCCGGTTATGGTACCTGTAGGTTAAATAAGTAAAAAGAAGAGCTAAAATAACCCAAATGGGGTAGGAAATTGATACCTTTCCCTAGTGGAGTCGCCAATCTATTGCACCTCTTTTATCACCTAAATGAGCAAAACCGAGGTGCTTACAAGCTTAGTTGGGTTAGCTAAGCAAGACAACAGTAAAGGAAAGGGTTAGAAGAATAAACAGAAAATACTAAGCTAAGAATTAAACTAGGAAGGGAAAAAACAATTAAACTATTGTGCATAAGGACATAAGAACAAGAAACAAACAAGACTCATGTCACCAATGGAAAGGATTATATTAGTGAAAATAAAACAACAAAGAGAAAGGGGACTTTGGGTCCCCTCTTCCTCCAAGGGAAGGCTCTTGGACCCCCAAGATTGAGCTCTTCTTACAACTTGAAAACTTGAAAGAAATGGTGAAATAATCCCAAGATAACCCACTCAAAAGGTGATGTGGATTTCCTAAATGGAATGGTTCTAGTATGCTCTTGATGAGAAAAGAGGTTTCCCTAAGAGAATAGTAGCAACATAACCTTGCAAATGAATTCCTTGAAGATGTAGTGCACCCATGGCCTTGTTTTATAACACCAATTTGAGGTATTGTGCAACCAGATTTTAGTGTGAAAAGGGGTTGTTTAGGGCACCTTTAGGTCTTTCACCAGCCACCCAACGAGATCCAGCCGAGATTTGGATGTCAAATCGACTTGGAAGCTAAACCAGAAGTGGGTGGGAGGCCGACCAACATCATAAATGTGCCATTCTCAAGTGTGCATAGATTTTACCGTCCACATTCACTCTTCATGCGCATGTGTGATTTTCCTACATTTATTGATGGCGCATGTGTGCGTGCACCCTGTATAGTCATAGCGCATCCAAATTTTATAACTAGTTGGATAGTTTTGGACCTTTTGGAAATTCTTTTTTGGTAATTTTGTTCCATGGGTGACCTAATAGCTGTTTGAAGATGATGGATTATTGTAACCATTTGCGGACGAATTTTCAGTGATAACAATCACCTTACTCATTTATGCCCCAAACTTGCAGAAGATGTGAGGCTATTATCTCAATCGCCCACTATGTTGTTGAATCCATTCCCACATAATCAACACCTAGCCTCGAGCTCCTCATACGCCGAAAATGCTGCTAGTGGGAGTAAAAAATAGCAGTCGCAAGATGGTGACCATTTATGTATCAATATGGTTGATGTGAAAGTTAATGTAGCCACTCAATATCGATATTATATCTCTTCACTAGATATTCCTGGTCTAGAATCTCCTCCTCCTCCTTCTGAGATGACTTTACATATTGAGAAACTAGAGCCATCGCCTCATATTCCGAAAGGAGTACTCAAGCGCTCTACCCATAATCCATATGATAGAGCCACCCATAAATACTCTAGTGTTGAGGACTGTTGGCACAGGGGCAGACCTAGGGTTCAATGCTACAACAATGCACCAACAAAGCCCTAACTACCATCCCTTTTGGCAACACCTGCGAAGCAGATGAAGTCTCACTCAAGGTAGAGGCAGGGGTGGTCTCAATACTTAGGTGTCTACAACCTTAGATGGGACACATATATATGATTATAACACTTAATACATCTCTTAGCGTTGTTAGTCCCTCAATATGCAATCACTAGTCACTTCACTGATAAAATAGAGCTTTGCAACATTCACACTAATCTACAGTATTTAAGCACTTAGCATATAAATGGATCAGAATGAGCATATATGGCACTAAGCATGACTATCTTGATCACATATAATATTCTCACATATCATAAGCACAAAGAAGAATTAAATCTATCTAAACATATCAAAGCACTTAGCAAATAACATGTGAACACATCAAGAAAAAGCACAAAGAACATAACATAATGTTTACATGGTTCACCCTCACCCTGGGGCTACGTCCACCAACTCTTATTCTTTATTGTCTTCATTCAATCAGTTACAAGCACAAAGCCTTCAAAACCCTTACTCCTCACAGGACATAAGATCTGCGCAACTCACTAGATCCTTCTTCCTTGTGTTACAACACAAAGCCTTCCACAATCTGCTACAAGGACCTACACTTAGCTCTGCAAGTCTCTTACAATCATGCACAAAGCACTTACAAACTCTACTCGCACTTAGCATACATTCACATCACATAGATGCACTATTCCCATCCTTCTTACATTGCCTAGACATCTCTCTATATATATATATTACAAAATAGGCCTAAACATGGGTAAACCCATGGGCCGACATCCCATTCCCATTACATATTCCCAAAAACCCAAAAAGGGGCCCAAAAGGGGGTCGAGATCTGGTGATCTCCTCTTCATCCTACGCTCCTCCTTCAACATGCTTTAGAAGTCCCAAAATAGGTCAACATGACCAAGAAACCCCCAAAACTTGGTCAAGGGCCAATAGGCCCCCAACACTCACCTGTGACTCATCCCGATTCACTCTGGTCTAAGCAATTTTTCCTAGAACGCCTCGATCTTGGCTCGAGTTGCTTCGACTTGCTGCTTTGTTGTGGCCTCTTGTTTGGAAAACTCCTAGATTACTATGTCATTCAATGGCCCTTCTAGGCACCGTTCTGATGTGGTGACAACCTATTCTAACTCTACTTCTTGGCTCTCTACCTTTGTAAACAACTAGCATGCCTTATCTTGCACAAGTTGAAGCTGTTGAGTGACTTCCATCAATTTTCTTTGAAGCATATGGATCTGTTGTTGGGCTGTGCGTTGTTCCTGAGACCTCTTCATTATTTCTACAACTAACAAGGCCTTTAGCTGCGCTTGTAGTGTATCTGCATGCTTCTTCGCTTCCTATAGCTGCAAATCCAGTGTCTGTAACTCTAGTTTCTCAGTGAGGTTTTCATATGTCTGGGCGCTGTGGTTACTCAGTTGCTTTCATTCCAATGCAAGAGATTTTAATCTATCAACTGTGTTGCGGGAAGTTGCTTCTCGTTGGTCTCTTACATCTTGCGGGGTCTCAGGTATAGTGCGTAATTCTAGATCTGCGATGCACTGCTGGAGCTGTTGGATTACCTCTTCAATTTGTGCCACCTACTATGGAACTTGTTCTTCGGCCTTTAATTTGACAACTGTCACAGAGAGAACTGCTCTGTGAACCATTTCCTTTACTTCAAGTTTCTCAGTGAGCAATTGTTCCTTTCTTTGCTGTAACTGTGATTTTTCTCCATCCCACTTCACTTGCAGAGCAAGCTTTTCCTGTTCTGTAGCACTACGTTTCTCCTCAAGGTAGTTCTATACTTGCACTAAATCTTGGGTGGCTTGTGATGTGTCTTCATGAGCTCGTCGAAGGAGAGATTTGATTGTATCAATGATGCGGTGTAGTTGAGCTGGCTCATCTCCCAGTTTTGGTGTTTTTGATGGTAGAGGCATAGTGGAAACTGCGCGGCTGGACTGTAGTGCCTGCTGCACTCCTTGAAGTTCAACCTTGATCTGATTGAACACCTCCTCCTGCTTAGCTTCTTTCTTCTCTGCTATCTCCAGCGAAGCATCGTTCAGTGTTGCGATGATGAAGTCAAAGTCGTCTAAGGTAAGGGTGGTCTCAAATTTGGTCCTGGTTTATTTTGATTTCTTACTTAAAGAAGGTTTTGGAGGGGAAACCTTCCTTTTTTTCGAGGGGTCCTCCTCGTCTCTAGGCATTGTAACCTTGCCTTTATTATGTTCAAATTCTGTTTCATCTATCTCTCCTCCATATCCTCCTTGCTCTGCTGAGATGGAAGCAGTCTTCACGGACACACTATCTAAATCATGGACCTCTTCAGTCTTCTTTATCTTGCTAGGTACAGGTGTATCATGTGCTTCTTCTGGACTGTCTAAGTCAAACATCTCCGCAGGGTATGCTAGAATGAGGAGGTCCATCGACTAGTCCTTGGTGTTCTCCTATAATTCTTCCTCTGTCAGCTTGTAGTATTACTGCAGTTGTTGTTTATGCTCATTAACACGTGCTGTGATATAAAAACCAACGTAGATCAACCTTGAATGCATGGAACATGCATCCACTAATAATATAGTTGACACATGGGTCAAGGTATCTCACCAATAGAGGATCCAACTTTATCAGGTTGTCAAAGTAGGGAAACTCCTACGCCAAGGAAAGTGGCTCACCCGGGGCCAAATTCAACAAAAAATTACTTATTTGATGGGGGAAATCAACGCAATGGAGAACATTGATTCCTAAGGGGGGAGGATTGATCCATGTGGATATCAGTGGCCATCCACCTATTTCAATTGGATCACATACAATTTTCATTTTGGAAATTATTTTCCTAGCTTTTCGGGTCCTGAACTTTCGGGGCTGTTTTGAGGCCCTAAACAACAATTTTTGGGCTTGCCACAATCACACTGTAGATAAATTCAGAGTGGGATGGTACAATGTGTATTCCTCGAATATACATTTCCAATGGTTTATCATGCACCTAAAACAAATATCGTATGCAAAACTTACAATCTCAGTAAGTTGATGTACCCACTTACTCCAACGGGGCCCACATGAATTTTGGTGCTTCATCTCCTAGGGTTAGGTTTGTGGATGTCTAGGGTTTTGGAATTCATGTTTGGTGTAAAAATTTCTTTGGAGCCTCATTGTACTCATATTCTTATGAATGAGTGCAACCGTCAAATCTCTTCTCAGAGATAAGCCTCCACCATTGTAGCAAGCTTGTTTCAATCTACATTTTACAGTTTCAACATATTTCTTTATTGAATAGAAGCCAAGTTTTACTGTATCTCTATTATTGTTCATTGTATCTGTGTGTTAATAATATATATCTATATTCATTTCGTTCTTCTCTTAAAATCCAGATTAAGACTTTATGAGCAGTGTGTTCTATGGTTGGGAGGAACGTCCGAGGTCTGTTGTCAGTCAATGTTTTCATAAAAGATGAATATTATTATGAGTAATAACATGTTGTTACTATGTGTAATATATTTATTTATGTTTTGGTAATTTTTTAATATGCATGGATAATTGTAAGTTGTTAGTTATGTATATTGTTGCATATGCATGATGTATTAGTTAATTAATAGTACCAGAGAGTTATAATTCTGATGTGGCATTTCCCATCTTGAGACTGGTAATGCTACAATGTGGTATCAAAAGACAATTTTTTTTAAGTTGCTGGTAATGGGGACATTACACTACACAATTTCCAATTTACCTTATGGATTTGATTGCCTCATTAATGTACCTAAAACAAATTGCACAAGATTTTTTCTAGTATCTGGTAGTCACTAACTGAACGTACCCATAGAGAGGAATGATATACATATTTAGAATCTAGAACATTGGGGAATATTTGTATTTATTTATTTATTTTACCAACATCAGGTGCTTGATAATCCATTTATCTATCTTTTTCTCTATTCTTTGAATCCAAAAGTTCTTCCAATGAGATCTAAAAGGAAAACAAGATTACTCAAAAATTCAAAATTTATCTAAGATGAAATTAGGCCACCCTGAACTAGACAACTAAAGCTATATTTTCTTGTAGTATTGAGTTTTATCCTAGTAGATCTTTTAACTCGAGGCCTCATAAAAAACCTCTAGATAATCCTATTGTATTTTCCATAAAGAATTTGTCCTCTAGGATTATAAGAAAATAATTATCAATAACTAGACCATTCATCATATACTCAATAAGATGTTTGGATACAGGGATTCCTTTGATAAACAACTAGTGCTAGCTATGCTTGTAGTATTGAGTTTTAGCTAATTGGAATCTAAAAAACCAAGATAGAAACCCATTTCATTTTCCAAGAGAGAATTGGTCCTCAAGGATTATAAGAACATAATAATCAACAAAGGGACCATTGATCATACATCCAACATGATTTTTGGAGAGAGGGATACCTTTGATAAATGTAATATATCAAACTCACAACCAATGTGGTATAGCATACAAGAATAAAAAATATTTTAAAATCGTAAAAACTATTCCAAAATACCAAATACAACATAATTGTGCATTATCCTATTTATTATTTATTGATAGGAAAGCAGCATATATCCCTAAAAAAACAAAAAAAATATTACATTAGTAAGAGAGAGCCATTAGGTTGATGTGGTTTGATTGGATGATTGGGAGGTAGGTCTCTCACTCTCCCCATTTGGGTTCAAATCCCCGATGAGACTCATTGCATTAGTAAGAGAGAGCCATTAGGTTGAGGTGGTTTGATTGGATGGTTGGGAGGTAGGTCTCACACTCTCCCTAATTGGGTTCAAATTGAAACGAGACTATCCCATTCTTATAAGGTTAGAAGGGTAAGTTCTCTCATGAGTGGTACCCCCCTCATGGGAGTGTCTTCAAATATCTTGGCCTTTGCTCAATCATAATTTTCCTACTATGCACTAGCTTATGGGTTGTTGATACTAGCCTAGTGTTTATAGTGACAACCAACTAGATTTGAACTTGGGTGTTGTTCAAATTATCTTGACCAAATACCAATTCTTATAAATAAAAGAAGAAGAAAAAAAATCCATTAAATTTGTGAAACCCTAACAAGGTAACCAACCATGTGAAAGACACATATATTGTTGTTTCTTATGATTTTTGTTGTTGGACATTTAAATGAAATAATTGTGTAGAGCATAATTTCCACTCTGATGTGGTCTCTTGAGTCAAACAACATATGGAACCTAGAGGAGATGACAAGTTTCAAACCTTGAACTCCCAAGATGTCGAAATCTCTTTCAATGCATGTGGCATGATATAACGTTTGTTATATTTTCCCAAACATAAACTCCACAACACCTTTCCACATGATCAATAAACCCTCCCTCTCCTCACAATGCACTCGAAGGGTGGGAGTTTTAATTCCAACTGATACTTAGAGCAGACGATGAATCATTAGTTGCTCAAAGTTGAAATCGTACTTCATCCTGCATTGCAATTTGAAATCATACTTCATCCTGCATTGCAAAACAATGTAAATGCGTCTTCAAATTCAAATAAATAAATCAATGGATTCTCAAATTAACTTAATTTTATTTACTGTGAAATTTTGTTATTTCTTCAAGCAACCAAACATAATTTGAAGAAAACAAGGATATATATCTTCCACCGAGATTTGAACTTTGTTCTATTTATCCAAGAAACCAAAGACAATTTGAAGAAAACAAGTATATACAAGTTCCATCGAGATTTGAACTCAAGTTATTGGACTCAAAGTCTAATGTCCTCACCACTATACCATGGAATTACATGTCATATGAATATAGGATTTTACAAATAAGTATTCGTTGTCAATTTATTTAAGAAGGTTTTTTCACAAAACCTTAACACACCAACAAAAAGGTATCTCCCAAAAACACTCTTACCAACAAAATCATTGAATATAACTGACACCATCTCACTCACTTAAATTCATAATGTCACATCTAAAACTTATTTTATCTACTATTGTTATTTTTTAATATTCTATAAGCAAATCTCCGGTGTATTGGTTAAGGAATTAATTTATAATGTAATAACCTTGAATATTAGTATATTTTTCTAGCACAATCAATTCAACCTTCAAGGTATTCTTAAATCACAAAATATTTCTTTTAATTGCTTTTACAAAAGCATTAAACCTTACCATGTATACACTTTTGCATTCATTTTTTATCAAGTACTCCCTCATCACAAATCCATCAGTTGTTCTTTCATCAATATTAACCACCAATGTATATTTTGACAATGCTTTTGTTAATAGCTTATCCTTTTGTTGATAGTTTGTTTGCTGATGATACACTTTACGACAACCTACTTTTCGATGATGTTCTTATCGATAGTTATATTTTTATGACACTCTTGTAAATAACCTTCTTGTTGATGACAATGTTGTCAACACCCCAGTTGTCTATGCTACTCTTGTGGAAAACTAGCTTGTTAATAGCCCTCTTGTTTATGGAAAGCTTGTCATGGCCTTCATATTGATGAACCCCTTATCAATGCCACACTTATTGATGGCCAATATTGTTGACATGTACCTTATCAACCATCCTTTGATTGAAAATCAATTCATCCATTGTTCCTTTATCAAGGGGTCCTCATCGGTGGGTCCTATGTCAATGACCCTCATGTCAACACCACCCTTACTGACATCAATTCAAGAAAATGACTGTAGTTAAGTGAATAAACTCCTACCACATGGAATTATGCATCAACATATGATGACAACACACCTTGATGACTCTAATATTTCCACCTAACTCATCTTATTAGCAACCAAATAGTCACTTATATGACTAAAATGTGATTCTATATATACAATGTACTATACAAATAATAGGTAGTAGAGATTTTTTCTTTTGGCACTTTCTCTCACAAAGAAATGTATAGGTCATTCACATAGTAATATGAACATTGTTGTATAGCATGATGATTTGAATCTCATGTGAAACTCTCTATGGTTAGGATTTCCCCTAATCACCTCCCTCAATCATATGCAGATCCACTCGATTCAGTTGTTCATCGTACCATTTCATGATAGATCCAAGATGAACCAATAGTGTATCTAGACCTAGAACAATTTGTGGGTTGTTGTCAGTTCCTAAACTCTTTTCTCTGAGATCACATGATGGTTGGAGTTGGATACCGACCCGGTGTTGGTGTCGGCCATCATTCTAAGCTGAAGTTATTCCTTTCTTCTGGGGATAATCCATGGACGATAATAAGAAGGAAATTTAGGTGTTTAATGTGCTAGTTTTGGCTCTATCCCCATGTGGTCTCCCTCAACAATAGAAACTTCACTTTGTCAAAATGATGGATTCCATTCCCCATATAGATATTTTTTCCTTGAAGGAAAGAAGGAAATCCCTTAATTATTCTAAGAGGGAATTGGTTGGAAAATTGACATGCTTGTGGCCTAGTTCAAAAGTTGTGAACACATGGGTAGCATAACAATGGCCACTAAAAAACAATGGTCAAGTATTTTCATTTGCCTTAGGCTGAGGATATTTCATATTTATTTTTTTAAGAAAGGAAGTGGGATATTTAATATTTGTGTTTGGGACTTAATTCATGGGTTCCAAGGGAATGTATTTGTCTTCATGGACCCATGGACACTATATTTAAACCTAGAATAGGAAAGTTCTTTAGTCCCTGTTTGGGTTAGGTTTCCTCACCTCTCATTAATTTTATGGGATGATAGTTTTATATCAAATATTGGGAATAAATTGGGTTGCTAGATTGATATTGCATAACCAATAGGGAATTTATATTCTTGCACAAGAATATGTGTGGAAGCTAATATGGAGAAGGGACTCCTTGAAGCCCTAGAAATCAACCTTGATGGGTGGAGTCACTAGCAAGCATAGATTATGAGAAAACTCCTTTTAAATTCATGGCTTGCCATTCTTATGGACACTTTGTTAAAAAATATCCAAAATCTCAATAAGATCAACCTTCCCCATCGCAACAATCAAAGTAGAAGTAAAGGAAGGAGCCATATTTCAAGAAAAAATAAAATAGGTGAAGGAATTTTCAATGAAAAAAGCCTTCCAAGTCATCTCAAGAAGGCCCTCCTCCATCAAGCATAAAAAAATATGAAATTCTTAGAAACTTAGAGGAAAAGGAAAATTAGGAAAATACAAAGAAAAAATTCGAAGAGAAGTAAGCAACAGATCTTAATCAACGAGCAATGTAACCTAATAATGGTTTTGGCCCATCCCCTCAGGATACAAAATCAAATGGAGAAGAATAAGAGGAGGCAAAATAAGAGGAACACAAAGAATATTTAGAAGAGTCAGAGGAGGAAGATGATGAATCAAAAGAATCTTAGGAAGAAGAAATGAACTTAGCTCTAGAAGAGGAAATAGAGGTAGAACGTGAAGTGTAGGTTCCACCTAAGCCATCAAAATCCTTTGCATAAGTTTTGAAGAAGGTGCCAAATCCTTCACCCCCACTTACAAGGGGTGTAAAATCCAAGTGAATGGATTTCTCATGAGGTAGAAATGAATATTCAAAAGTGGTGTCAACCAACCCTTGAGAATATTCTCCAAGGTTAAACATATTTTGTTTTTGTGTTATTCTTTGTAACCAATTTGTGAGAATTTACTCATGTGAACTAATAAGGAAAGTAATAGAAATATTCAATATTTCTCTCCCCATTTCTTTGAAGGGAGTTTGGAAATCAACAATAATTTTGAATGTTGTTGCAAGCAAATATCTTTTGATGTAACCTTACTACAAGCATTTGTTGCAGTCTTTTAATATAAATATCTCCCAGTTCCAGTTAAAAAAATGAACATTGTTCAATATAGATTGATTTATTCACATTTGTTTTCATTATTTTCATGCTTCTACTTCCCATAACTTAATTAGTGCCACACTATTTAATTTGTCGCCTAATTTTCATACTAAAATCAAGATCAATGGTATCAACACCATACATTGCAAGCGATGCAATTGATATGTTCAACCATTCCTCCAAATATGCTTGTTGATATATGTTATGAATATCACTACTTGAATATTCATCCTTCTTCCATTTTATGATTATCTACCTATAAGAGCACAAAAGATCACCATGGTTAAAACAAAAG